>CAOLHI010005827.1:0-92539 GCA_948474755.1 Ctenosaura bakeri | reverse complement strand
GCAGAATTAAAGGCAAATTCAGCAAAAGGGAGAAGGGAGGACCAATTGGACTGGTTGGAATTCACAAAGTAGTGTAAATATTGTTCAAGGGACTGGTTAACATGTTCAGTTTGCCCATCAGTCTGCGTATGATAGGCACTGCTAAGTTTTTGAGAGATGTCGAGGGACTTTAGCAGGGCAGACCAGAACTTGGAAGTGAACACAGGATCACGGTCGGAGACAATAGCAGACGGTAGTCCATGGAGCCTCCAAACATGAGTTATGAAACGGTCAGCTAGCTTTTTAGCAGTAGGAACTTTTTTGAGAGGCACAAATCTTAGAGAAGTGGTCAGTGATAGCCCAAATGCAGTGAAATCCACGAGAGGAGGGGAGGCCAACTATAAAATCCCAAGCGATAATTTCCCAAGGTTTGGAGGGGATTGAGAGGGGTCGGAGCAAGCCTTGAGGCTCGGAAGTGACGGATTTACAGGGATTGCAAATGGAGCAGTTCTTTACATAGGTTTCAACTTGTTTTGTAAGACCCGGCCAGTAGAAAATTTTGCGTATGGAATGAAGAGTTTTAAGGAATCCAAAGTGTCCTGCAGGCTTGGAGTCATGATGCCTGAGGAGTACTTCGAGGTGGGCATCAGAAGGAACATAAATTTTAGATCCAACAAAAGAGAGTTTATTCACCCAGGAGATAGAATCTTTATGAGCAGACAACCAAGAGTCGGTGAGGTAGGAACGTGTAGGGAGGTCTTGCAAGGCAGCGTCACATAGAGAAGAAGCAGAAAGGTGGGCTTTGTGAGGAGTACGAGTAGAAAGCTACAAGCCAAGTGATTCAGGAGGAAATAAAGTTTTTTCAGAAGGGGAAGCAGGGAGGGTCAGGTTTGTGACAGGGAAGTCTTGAAAGTGGATCAGCCAGAGTGTTGGTCTTGCCAGGTTTGAAAACTATTTTAAAGTGGAAGCATTGAAAAAATTCAGTCCATCGAGCTTGTTTGGGTGTGAGCTTTTTGGCAGTTTTTAACGCTTCCAAATTGCGGTGATCTGTCCAGACTTGGAATGGAACTTGAGCGCCTTCAAGCAAATGGTGCCAAGTGGTTAGAGCAGAGTGGATCGCTTTTGATTCTTTTTCCCAAATAGGCCAACGGGCTTGAGCCGGGGAAAACTTTTTAGAAATAAAGGCGCAAGGCTTTAGGTAGCCATCAGTGTCATGTTGCAGAAGCACAGTGCCCATAGCAAAGTCGGAGGCATCAGTTTGAATTATAAACTCTTTTGAGGTATCAGGGAATAAGAGCAAAGGCTCTGTGGTAAACTTGTTTTTGAGAGTCTCAAAAGCTGCCTGGCAGGCAGGGGTCCAAGACATTTTATTGGTCTGGGAGGATTTTGAGTCTTTTGGTTTTTTTAAGCAAATCTGTCAGTGGTAAGGCAATGGTGGCAAGATCTTCTATAAAATTACGATAGAAGTTGGCAAAACCAAGGAATTACTGTAGTTGCTTTTTTGTCTTAGGTACTGGCCATTTGATGATGGCTTCAACTTTGGCAGGGTCCATATTCAGTGTGTTGTGAGGTTCACTGTATCCCAAGTAATCAAAGCTTTGGGTGTCAAATTGGCATTTAGCAAGGTTCACCACAAGTCCATGATTGATAAGGCGTTGCAGTACAGTTCTGACTAAAGATATATGTTTTTCCAAAGTTTCAGCATATATCAAAATGTCGTCCAGATAAACAACTGCACCCTCATACAATAAATCCTGAAGGAGGGAGTTTAGGAACATTTGGAACACAGCAGGGCCCGATTGTAATCCGAAAGGTAACACAGTCCATTGATAATTTCCCAAAGGTGTGGAAAAGGTAGTGAGCCATTTACTGTCTGGGTCCATGCAAATTCTGTGAAAAGCTCAAGTTTAGTAAAGAGTCGTCCTTGGATCAACTGGTCAAGGACAGATTTAATCAATGGGATGGGGTAAACATTCGGAAGAATAGCTTGGTTGATGAGATTGTAATTCACTACCAGCCCAGGGTATGAGTTCAGGTCCTTTCTTTTATGAAAAAATACAGGACTGGCAGCGGGGCAGCGGATGGCTTAATAAATCCACGCTGCAAGTTTTTGTTCAGAAATTTCTTCAGAGCAGCCAGTTCCTGGTGGTTCATAGGGTAAATTTTTGATTTGGGGAGCTTTTCACCATCAATCAATTCAGTTTACAGTCAAACTCCCTGTGGGGGGGGCAATTTGTCAGCTTCCTTTTCCTGAAACGCCTTTTGCAAATCACGGTAGTGTGGAGGGATCTTAAGCAGCTCCTCAGAGGTTTATGAAAGAGCTGGGAGATGAGTGTTTTCTTTGGGCTTCAGGTCTGTTTTCTCAGCCCCCCTTAATGCCCCAATAGTCCAGTCAATATCAGGATTGTGTTTACGGAGCCAATCGATTCCGAGAACAATTTTAAAATGCACAGAAGTAGGCACCAAAAAGTGCATTTTTCCCCCATAACTGCCCACTCGAATGGGAATGGGAGAAGTAATTTGTTTTCTTCTTCGTGGTCTCTATGCCTCATATAATAGGAGCTTTCGCGCCTGTGCGGTAGCATACGAAAAATTCTAGAGCTTAGTAGCTTGGCGGGAGCCCCTCCCCCACGTCAGTACTGCACATGCTCCTCCCACCGAGCAACGGTCACTCCTCAGTTCTTTCTTGTCCGCCGTCGCATACAGAAGGTTCTGCTAGTGGCTTGTGCTTTTCGTCAAAGAAATCCTGTTTTTTCGACCTTGGCTTGGCTCTCGGATACGATTCTTGGATTTCGGACTGATTTTTGGTAATCGACCCCTCCATTCTCCCATTTTTCCGCCGTTCTTCAAACGTCGTTTTCTTCCTCGAACTCTGCTCTTCTCCTCTACACATCTTCGTCTTTTTTCCTCCACCCGGCCACCTGTCTATGTCGGCCCTTTTTAAAAAATGTGCCTCTTGCAGGGGTAAGATCGCCCAATCTGACAAGCATCGCTACTGCCTTTACTGTCTGGGTGAAACCCACAACGTTCAGGCCTGCTCGGTCTGCTGTGAGTTTACCCATCAAACTCTCCGAAACCGGGTGGCGAGGCTAAAGTCTCACTGTTGGGAGGAATCCTTGAAGGCAAAGGACGTAGTGACGATGTCGGAGAAGGCAAAACCAACCTCAACTTCTGCGTCGGCGGCTGGCGCGCCCTCGACTTCATCGGTACCGTCACCGGTACCGATATTAAAGCTACCGAGGATACCAAAGTTGTTGTCGAAGGAGTCTGCTGCGGGCTCGCAGCCTCCTGACCCTATCAAGACGGCAGCCCAACGCAAGCGTCCTCCCTCTTCTGATCCCAAAGGAAAAGAAAAGGAGAAAAAGAAGAAAAAGAAGGAGAAGAGACATCACTCCGAGCGTGCTGAACCACTCAATCCGCCTCCTACCTTGTCGGCTGAACCTCCGACTGACCGTACCGTGGTACAAGAGGTCTTGGAACTCTCTGATGAGGAACCGGTGGAACAGCCGTAACCCATGGCACCGATCGAAGAGGAAGCTGAGGTTGCTAGCCCTGCACGCTTGGAGTCAGTGGACCAAGAAGACGCGGTTCAGGCTGATAGGCCATCTCCGAGCCGAAGGTCAGCCTCATGAGAGAGTCGATCATGCTCTCGCTCCCGCTCCCGATCTGTCTCCCGGGACTGGAGAGCTAGGCCTCCATCTCCTCACCATCGGGAGAAGCGCCCAGAAAGAGCTCACTCCAGAGACTCTGTCTTCACCTCGGTGTTCTACCTCGGTAGGTATGGCCGCGAGTACCTCTGGAGGGAATACCCAGGCTCTTATCATTCCTATTCCCTGTCTTACAGGGATAGGTATCATCCGGATCTGCGCTGTTGGTCACCGCGAGGTCGTTCTCCACCTCGCAGATGATCCCGATCGCCTTTGCACAGATCCTATGACAGGCTGCCTGAGAAATCGCCCTCCCCGAGACACCGGAGGCCAAGGGAGCCTTCCCCTCATTACAGGGCAGTATCACCGCCCCCGAGGGTGACTGCGAACGCCACACGCCCTGTGGAAGTGGCTACTACCACTCAGGCAGGAGACTCATCAAGATCAGAGTCTCACAAGAAGCCCACACGGGCTGAACGGTCCAAGCCCTCACCTCCACCTTCAAAGCCGACGAAGACGGTCACGACGTCAACACAGACAAAGAAGCCGTCGACAATGACCGTTGCATCTTCCACCAAGCCTGGGACATCGTCTACTGTAGCTGTGCAGGCAGGAATGGACAAAGATGTTCCCGCAACAAAGCCATCCAAGAAGGCGGCAGGGTCCTCTTCTTCATCGGACTCCTATGAGTCGGACTCGGATTCAGCTGAATCCACAGCTTCCTCTCACAACTCTCCACCACTGAAATTCGGAGCAGGCCCCGGAGGCTGCTCCTGAGGACGTTCGCCAATTCTCAGCAATTCTCCTCCGGATGGCTGCAGCGCTGGGTCTGAAGGTGACCGAAGCGCCTCCGCCGGCACAGGTCTTCCAGTACCTGGAGACGCGCCCTCCCTCCACCACACCACTGCCCTTCTTACCTACGCTGTTGGATGCCATCAGACAACCGTGGGAGAAACCGGCATTAGCCCCTCCGATACCGCATAGGCTGGAGCACCTCTACAAAACCCAGAGGGAAAACGCAGAATTTTTGTTTACTCACCCGGTACCGAATTTGGTAGTGGTTGAGTCAGCACAGAATCGAGGAAGCTCCAGGCCACATACAACTCCATCTGATCGTGAAGGCCGCAAGCTTGACAACTTTGGCCGCCGCTTCTACTCTGCATCCTCGCTGGTCGCCCGCGTCCTGAACACCATGGCGTGCATGGCGGCATACCACCGCAACATTCTGGACTGGCTGGCCCCACTCTTGGAGGACCTGCCTGACAACTCTCGAGAATCAGCGGTCCAGCTACATGGCGAAGCGGTCGCACTGGCAACCCAGCAGTTAGCCTCCACACGGCATGCGCTCGAGGCGACATAGAGAGTGATGGTAGGAGCGGTCGCCTTGTGTCGCCACGCGTGGTTCAGATCTTCGGGACTCCAGGAGGACGGCCGGAAGAGGATTGAAAATCTTCCCTTTGATGGCAAGGGACTTTTTCATTCCTCCACCGATAAAGCCATGGACCATGTCATCAAGGCCAGACTGACAGCGAGGAAAATGGGTTTTCCTCCACCACAGCAGCGCCGCAGTTCTGGTTCTCGTCAGTCCTGGCGCAGGTCATCCACCTCCTCTTTCCATCAGTTGGCACGCTCCACGGTCTCCCAGCCCTCGACCTCGTTTTCCTCGAGAAGGCTCCTCCGTCGCCACCCGTCCTCGACTGAGAAGTCTTCATTGAACACGAAGTCGAGGTTTTGACCGCCTGTGCAGGTCGCCACCGATACCGTCATTCCACCTTCCATCGTCCCATGAAGATCAACCGAACCTGACCGAACATCTAGCCAACTGGACGGCTGTCACCACGGACTCTTGGGTGCTTACCATCATCCGTCTTGGCTACGCCATCGAATTTCAAAGTATTCCGCCGCGAGGCGTATACTACTCCACCCAAGCTAGCTCGGCTCTCTTGGAAGAGATCCAGTCCCTTCTCCAAAAAGGGGCAATCGAGAAGCTCCCGCCCACAGCCAAGACCACCGGCTTCTTCTCCCAGTACTTCACGGTACCAAAACCGGACGGGACTCTATGACCCATCTTAGACCTCAGAGGGGTGAACGAATACATTCGCCCCAGGAAGTTCAAGATGCTCACCTTGCTCGCCATCATGCCCTTCCTTCACAAAGGGGACTGGTTCACCTCCATCAATCTTCGGAACGCCTACTTCCATATCGCCATTCGCCCGCAACATTGTCGATACCTCAGATTCACGGTCGACGATGTCTGTTACAAGTACAAAGTGCTGCCCTTTGGATTGTCCACCGCACCCAGGGTCTTTACCAAATGCATGGCCCTGGTGGTATCGTGCCTGCGAATGAAAGGCATCTCCGTCTATCCTTACCTAGACAACTGGCTCTTGGTGGTGCCCTGCAAACAGAGACTATACGAGGACACGCACAAGACTCTGACCCTTCTTCAACCCGAAGAAGTCGCACCTGGAACCCTCGAGATTTCATCGGGGCAACCCTGGACTCGGTATCGGCGAGGGCATACCTTGCGGCGTTGAGCATCTTCCGCTCTTTGTCAGTCACAGCCAGAAGGATCCAACAACTCCTCGGGTACATGTCGGCCACGACAGCCGTGACATACCTCTCTCGGCTATGTGCACGCCCTCTGCAGCACTGGTTTGTCCGCGCGTTCAACCCGATCCACAACGGCCAGGAACGACGACTGCAGCTGCCTCCGAACGTAAGACACTTGCTACTGTGGTAGCAAACCACGACGAATCTCCTCTCGGGCATGCCCTTCCAGGAGGAGAACCCATCCGTGACGGTAACGACCGACACCTCTCTCCTCGGTTGGGGAGCGCACTCCGAGGACCTCAACGTCCGCAGCAGGTGGATCGGACCAGAGACCAAACTCCACATAAACGCCCTCGAGCTCCTCGCCATTTGGAAAGCCCTGAAGGCCTTCCGACACCTCGTCACCGGGCGCACGGTACTGATCCTCATGGACAACACGACCGCAGTGTGTTATGTGAACAGGCAAGGCGGAACACACTCGTCGACCCTACTCAACATCACCCTACGCTTTTGGGACTGGTGCGTCCCCTAAAAATTCACCCGGTGGCGACCCACTTGGCGGGCCAGGACAACACCCAGGCGGATGCGCAGGGAGACTTCATCCCACCACGAATGGTCCCTCTCCACCGAGGCCTTCCAGATGATCCGCGAGTGATGGGGAGAGCCCGAGATTGACCTATTCGCCATGAGAGAGAACACGAAATGTCCCCGATTTTGTTCGAGGGCCGGACGGGACCGACACTCCATCAGCAACGCCTTCCAGTTCAGATGGAACACGGGCCTCCTCTATGCGTTTCCCCGTTCCCGCTGCTGGGCTGAGTAGTGTCAAAAATCCTTGCGGATCGCGCCGACATCATCCTTGTGGCCCCGTACTGGCCGAGGCAACACTGGTTCGCTCCCCTGCTCCAAGCTGCGCAGGGTCGGATTCTCCAACTTCCATCAGTACTGGATCTTCTCTCACACTCCAACGGCCGCGTACTGCACCCGGACCTACCACTCCTGGCCCTCCATGCCTGGAGGATATCGCCTTAGACGACCCTGTCATCGGGAACATCCTAACGGCGGCTAGGAAGGAGTCTACGCGCTGCAACTATCACTATAAATGGCGCCGCTTTGTCACGTTTGCGCAGTCCCGAAGGGATCCCTCGATACCGACTGGCCTGCCGACAGTTCTACATTTTCTCCTAAGTCTTCGTGAGCAAGGTTTATCCTTCTCCTCGCTCAAAGTCTATCTGGCCGCGATCGTCGCTTACCAGCCTCCGCGATCCCCATCGGCGGCTCTTTTCCGCGATGATACCATGAGGCGGTTCCTAAAGGGCCTTCAACATCTCTACCCGCTGGTATCGCCACCGCTACCACCGTGTTCTCTATCCCTGGTACTGTCACAGCTTTCGAGACCGCCCTTCGAACCCTTAGCAACCGCAGATGATAGGCTTCTCTCTATGAAAACAGCCTTCTTAGTGGCAATCACCTCTGCCAGGCGAGCCGGAGAGTTGACAGCGATGAGCCTTATCTAGTCTTCCACAAAGACAAGGTGGTTCTCCGGCCCGACATCTCATTCCTGCCGAAGGTAGTGTCCACCTTCCACCTATCTCAAGACATTATTCTACCAACCTTCTACCGGGGACCAACTACTGCATTGGAGAGATCCCTGCATTCCCTCGACATCCGCAGGGCCCTGGCCTTCTACACCGACAGGACCTCCATTTTCCGACAGACTCCACATCTCTTCGTCTGCTACGGAGGCAGTCAGAAAGGACATAAGGTGTCGACCCAACGTTTTTCCAAGTGGGTTGTCAACACCATACACCTGGCCTACGAGCTCGCAAGGCAACCTCCACCAGCCTTCCTTCGGGCCCACTCCACAAGAGCCGTGGCGACATCAGCAGCTCTTCTGAGAGGAGTAGACCTGCCTGAGTTATGCCGTGTGGCGACCTGGTCCCAGCCATCGACCTTCGTGCGCCACTACAGGCTCGACTGCCGGTCCCATAGAGATGCTCGATTTGGACGCGCTGTGCTGGCTTCTGTACTCTAGGACCTGACCCACCGTCCTACTGGTAAGCTATACAGTATCCTATTGTATGAGACACAGAGACCACGAAGAAGAAGAACAAGTTGCTTACCTGTAACTGTAGTTCTTTGAGTGGTCATCTGTGCCTCATACACACCCGCCCTTCCTTCCCCTCTTTTTCAGGTCCCTGTACTTCTTACAGCAGACCACAGAACTGAGGAGTGACCGTTGCTCAGCGGGAGGAGCATGCGCAGTACCGACGTGGGGGAGGGGTTCCCGCCAAGCTACTAAGCTCTAGAATTTTCCGTATGCTACCGCACAGGCGCGAAAGCTCCTATTGTATGAAGGCACAGATGACCACTCGAAGAACTACAGTTACAGGTAAGCAACCTGTTCTTACTGGTCCTCCCGCCATTGGACTGCCATCCATTTGGGTTAGTTTGATGGCTTTTCACAGGGGTTGGAATTCTACAGCCAGCTCATGAGCCAAAGCAGAGTATAATAAAGTTTTAGAGCAGCCCGAGTCAGTCAGTCCCCTGCAAACTCGTATCTTGCCATCTTTCCCCACTAAAGACACTGTCATAAACACATGGTTAGATTGACAATTACTCACATTGGCTGAGCCGGCAGAAGTCCACTCGTCGCATTCACTGTCTGAGTCTGAGGAGGTGTGAGGGCTATCTTCTTCCTGTCGGGTTCCAGCAGCTGTCCCCTTAGTGTTAGGTTTGTTAGTTGGCTTCGGGTTCACAGGTTTGCATAGAGTAGTCTTGGTGCTGGGTAGTGTCGCCTTCATTTCAGCAGATCCTTTATTTTCAGGGCAATCGCTGGCAATGTGACCTCTTTTCCTACAAATGAAGCAGCTCCCTTCTCGCAGATGTCTGCTTCTCTCCTCACTGCTCAAAAAGGTGGACTTGCGTGGTGTGGGTTTACAAATCCCAGTTTCCTGAGCCTGCCATTGGCATGTCAGTTGTACTGATTGCAATATCCCCTCCACCTCAGTGGCCAGTTTTATCCAGCCTAGCAGGCTGTTAGGATCCCCTTGGTTCAAGCAACCATGCAGAATAACGGGGTTCAAGCCATCCTTGTAAAATTCTTTCAAAACTCTTACTCGAAGCAGGGACCTTTGCAGCCAGTCTTCAAAACTCCCTGGAGTACTCTCCGATATCATTTTTCCCTTGTCTCGGTTTTTTCAGTTGGTATCTGGCCTTTTCTTGGAGCTGAGGGTCTTCGAAGCGTTTCCTCAGTTGATTCATGAAGAGTTGCAGGTCCCCCGTCTCCGCACACGGGAGTCGTAAAGCTGAGCCGACCAATCAGCCGCTTCCCCTTTGAGACACTGGCTGATGTACCTAATCCGAGCTTCATCGTCAGGAAACAAGTGTCCATAATCAATCATGTAATTGGAAGCCATGTTTAGAAAAAAAGATAGCTTCTCACCGCTCCCATTAAATGAAGCTTTAAGTTCACCGAAGGTTCTTGGCGCCGCCAGAGCTGGGAGTGGTTGCAGGGGTTGTCTGGGAGGGACTGGAGGCCCAGCTGCTGGAGGACTGGGAGCTGGCGGCCCAGCATCTGGAGTGCCTTGGTCTCTAGCCGGAGTTCTTCCCGTTCATGGTCCCATCGCTCCCATGTCTTGAAGAAGAGCTTTGAGCTGTAATATTTCCTAATCTTTTCTCTCCATCTCCTCCTCTCTGGCCAGGAGTTCATCCATAAGATCTAATTCACGTGCAGAAGTATCCCATCTGGTAGCCTGGCACCACTGGTGGATCGTTGTCAGTTTTTCTCTCCAAGCCCAGGTCTGCCCCCCCAATGGTGTGCCTACGGGGAGTGAGAGCCTGACTTTTGGCTTAGCATTCAACAGGCCATGCACCAGCACCCTCGGCTTCTGTCTTGTCTGGTCATTCTTCATCTGTGGGGCAGGGGAGTTCTCCCTGCTGCTCACTCAGTTGATGCATTTTTTGTGAGTCTGAATCTCAGGGACCGATTCAAACACATAAAACAAACATGCAAAAAGCAAGATTTACTTCAGAGCTTGAACAGCGCAACAGACTTCAGAGATTCAGACTGAGGAAATTCTCACAGGCAGCAAAATATAACAATTCACTCCTTCCCTCGGAATTCAGTAAGACTGACCTTGAGGTGGTTGCCAAGTTACTATCTTTTTGAAACAGGGATGTTTTGGGAACAGTAGCAAAGGAATGCAAGAACAATTAACGTCTACAGCAGGCAGGCCAGCTACATGAACTTCAGGCCTCTGGTACTACAAATCCCATCCCGTATGCCTCCCCACACCTTCAATGGAGAGTAACCTCAACACTTCTGCTCCCCCACTACAGCAATTATTTAGTTTGTTTTAAAATTGCAGAAATATATGTTCTTAATGAATGCACAAACACTCTTATACCGCTGATAACATATGAGCTAGGGCAATAGCTCACTGTTTATCTGTTTGACTCCCAAATTGGCAAGCTGTCAAATTTGCAACACTCCCCAGCATTCATTATCCAGTTCCAATATATCAGCTTTTCCAAGCTACTCTCAACAAACAATTTGATAAAGGTCAATCCACTGTAGCTTCATTAGTTTTAAAAGGGAAGAGCCACTGGCTCTTATACATTAAAAGAATGACTAAGAAAAGATATATTCAGTAAATAATTTTTGATGAAAAGCAGAGCTCAAACGGAGCTACCTTATATGCTGCCGCACCGGAATTGGAACCCTGGTCTTATTTTGGAATTGCTCTGTATAGTGCATGAAAAGGAAAACTGTGTGTAAAGAACTTAAGCAACAGATAAAGAAAAAAACAGGAATTTCTCCTTTGTCTGTTTTCACCTCCTGTTACACTTCAATAATAACATAGCAAAGGATAATTTTATTCCTTTCATAATGCAACTATTATGGAGTTGTTGCCCTGTGTTGTGGGGGGTCCCGGGAGGGGCGCCCAGATTGCCAAATAAAATACCAATTGGGGGAAAATTAGCTGGAGCACTCTCTTGGCTAAGTGAGAGGCAGGGTAACTTTGCAAGGATCTTTAACCCAATGTCTACAGCGTTGGGTCAGAGAGCGGCTAGACAAGGTTTTCCAAATAACAGACAATTCTTTATTAAAGACAAAAACATGAAGGACAAAACATAAACTAACTAGCTGAGAAATAGAAACGGAGGTTTGTTTGGGAAAGGCAATACGACCTGTCTCATAGTCCTGGAGAGAAGAGGGGTTCCGGGGAAGAAAGCTCAGCCTGGGGAGCTGAGGGAAGTTCCTTAGACAACCGGCAGCAAGGCGGGATGGCAGTCCAAAGTGATCCAAAGACAATTTGAAAGTGAGGGGTTTTTACAGGGGAGTTTGTGCCTCTCGGCTATGGCAAGTCAGGTGAGAACAAAAGGAGTTTTGGCGCTGGACAAAGGATTTGGAAAGGTCAAGTTTAACATGATTGGATTTGCGTTTGAAGACAATAGCGTGGCCGGGATGCGGATGGCCCAACATAAAAGAGTAGCTCGGCTGTGGAGTTTGCGTCTGGAAGTCCCCTGAAGCTGGGAGCGGAGTTTAGGCTGCTGGCCTCAATAGGGTCTGGAATGTAAAACCATTAGTGGCCACACTCATGTCCGTGCTTGTCCGGAGGACCTCGCAAACACATGGAGTGTGGGAACTGCAAGCCAGTCCAGCCAAGGCCGATTAGATGATATCAAAGTGATATCTGGGGGTCCCCACCCAGGGTGCCATGCCAGAAGTAACAGACTCTAGTTACTATTATAGTTACAGGGTTGCAGCACTACTTTGGTGTGTTTTGTAGAACATGCCAACAGTTAGTAGCATTCTGTTGTTGTTGTTGTTTTTGTTGTTTTTAATAAGTAAGTAGTTATTTCAGTTGTTGTTGTTAAATTGCTGTCAAAGTGACTTTGATTCATGGTGATTCAAGAATGAGAGACCTCCAAATCACCCTGTTGTAAACAGCCCTGCTTGCAGATTCAGAGCCCTGGCTTCCTTGATTGAGTCTAGCCCCCTGTAATGTGGTCTTCCTCTTTTCCTACTGCTTTCTACCTTGCCAACCATCATTGTCTTTTCTACTGATTCACAGATTCTATTATAGAATATTCTATTATATTTGATAGTTCCAGAGCACAATGTCTCAGTTTAATCATCTTGGCTTTCTAGGAGAGTTCAGACTTGATTTGGGTTGATTTTCTTCCTATCAGTTTTCTTCACTGTCTGGCTTTCACAACCATACATAGAAATAGTAAATCCTTACTTTTGTATTCAATGACATATGACATATCTTGACACTTCAGAATCGTATCTAATTCCTTCATAGCTGCCCTTCCAAGTCCTAGTCTTCTGATTTCTTGACCACAGCCTCCATTTTGATTAATGATTGAACCAAGACATAAGAAATCTTTGACTATTTCAATGCCTTTATGATCTAGTTTAAAATTATGTAAATCATTGCTGTGATTATTTTTGTTTTCTCAATGTCTAAATGTAACCCTGCCTTTACATTTTTTCCTCGGCTTTCTTCAAGAGTCATTCCAAGACTTCACTATTTTCTGCTAGAAGTATGGTATCATCTGTGTATCGTAAATTCTTCAGTTTCTTCTCTAATTTTCATGCTTCCTTACTCCAAATCTAATCTAGCTTTATACATGCCACATTCAGCATGTAAGTTAAACAGATAGGGTGATAAAACACAACCTTGCCTGACCCCTTTGACAATTGAAAACCATTCTGTTTCTTCATATTCTGTCCTGACGGTGGCCCTTTGTTCTGAGTACAGGTTATGCATCAGGACAATCATATGTTGGAGCACAGTCTTTTCTTTAAAAGCAATAATAGCTTTTCATGGTTTACATGATCAAAGGTTTTGCTATAATCTGTAAAGCACAGGCTGATTTTTTTCGCTGAAATTCTTTGGCATGTTCTATTATCCAATGTATGTTTGCAATATGATGCCTAATGCCTCTTCCTATCCTGAACACCATGTGGACATCTGCCATTTCTCACTCCACATATTGTAAAAGTATTTGTTACAGAATATTGAACATCACTTTCCTTGCATGGGAGATTAATGTGATAGTTCGGGGATTACTGCAATTCCTGGTATCTCCTTTCTCTAGAACTGGAATGTATATCGTATGCTTCTGACCGGCGGGCCATTGTTTTGTTTTCCTTATTTTTGTTGACAGATTTTAGTTACAATTTGAGTGGATTCTGTCTCTGTAGCTTGAAAGAGCTGATATGCCTACTATTCCTACTGATATGCCATCTGTTCCTGGTAATTTTTTTCTCCCAAGTGTTTTGAGAGCAGTTTTCACTTTACTTTCTAAAACTGTAGGTTCATTTTCAAATGGCTCTTCCTTGAATGAATCTGTCATCCCTTCATCTCTATTACATAGTTCTTTGATGCATTGTCTCCATAGTCATGGAAAACAAAAATGGAACATTTCTCTTTCTTTTAAAAATCAATGGTAACTCTGAGGCCTTGGAAATATGACTATAACCAATTACTTTTTAAAGCAGTTTCCCAAGCTCTGACATTTTGTATATGTTTGGGTGTGGCATATTTTTAAAACATAAAGCACAAGCTACAGAAGTGTTGGGTAAGGCTGAGGAAATGTTGGGTAAGATGTCATGGGCAACAACAGCACACCTGGTGATCAAAGAAGGACTTCTCAGGTCAGATAGCAGTACTGAAGCAGTTGATAGAATTTGCTGTTTGCACTGAACAGAGAGGTTCCTTTTATTTGCTCCCTTCAAAATGGAGAGAAATGAGTACAATTTAATAGGATATTTTTCTTGAACAGAGGTGTGTGTGTGTGTGTGTGTGTGTGTGTGTGTGTATGTAGTTTCTGCCACATCTTCCCTCCCAATCACAATCAGGCAAAGCCCTCTCTTATCTTGTTTCATTTTTCACCCTCTCTGATATTAAGGAAAATCATTATAGTGCAGAAATGACAGAATGAAAACTGTTTCTTATCTGGGCAGCTTTTCCTGCCATGCTAAAGGCTGACTGCTGACTTCCAGAGAACTGATATGGGCTCCATTGTGATTCCAGAGACAATTTTTTGCACTCTTGGACATTAAGGACCACTTTAAAGTTACTTCAAAACCCACTGTTTGGAATACAAAACTCAAGCTGCTTTTCATCTCCTATATAAAAATTTTCAGGTTGGCTCCATTTTCAAATGGAAGCCTGACTAAACCAAAATTAAACATGTGGGGACAGCTGATAATTGACTGAATATTCTCCTGTACAAAAACCTCTCTTGCAAATAGAAGGGAAGCAGATAGAAGAAGGATTCCAAACTAGTTTTCTGTGCATGGTCTTTAGTGTGTGTTTGTGTCTGTATGTATATATAGATAAATAGATAGATATGTATGTAGTACAATGGTGCATTCAATCACTGGTTATCCTTCAGAAAGTGGTACAGCCTGGATTTTGTCAAGTTATTTTGAGTAACTACTAGATTTAATAGAAAACTTGATTTCTGCTTGGATGGGTAACCAGAAAGAGAACAATAACAGAGCACTAAATACAAGCTAAACAAGTGTTTTAACTGATGAATTACAGCCAGTTTTGTCATTTAAAAAACAACAGCTGGAACAAACAATAAAACAAAGCCAAGATGGGAGAGAAAGACCTATTTTAAAACTATGGTTTCTCTTTTTGTAAGTGAATGGGAAATAATGAACACTAACAGTGCAATCCTAACTCTAAGATAGGCTGATTGGAGTAGGTCAGGATACTTATGCTGGCTGAACTGGCCCTAATCTGGCTGAATTTCCCTTATGCTGGCATAAGCCCCTTTTTCCAGAAGATCTCAGAAATAAGCTGGCACAAAGTCTGAGATCAGCCAGCTGAAGAGGGGCCAAAAGTGGGGCAGAGTAGAGGAGGAGCTTGGTTAAACCACATCCAAACCTTGCTCAGCCCAGAGACACAGTCCATGTGTGAGCACAAAGTTAGGCCAAGGTTATGACAGATCTGTTATTTCTAATGCATGGGAACCAATGGGAGCTCTTCCAAAATAAAGTTCTTAGGTCTCAGTCCATCAATCAGAGCCACACCTGTCCTGGAAGGATGGTGGTTTGGATTTAGCAAAGCCTTCTTGCTGATTTAGGCTTCCATTGTAATGCTCTGATCTGAAGAGGCAAAATAACCAGAACTTGAAATTATTTTTTAAAAAATAATTTGTTACTTTTAATTCTTCATTAAGTTTCCATAATGCTTTTTAGTCATTATTTTAATTGTCCTGAACTTTTTTCAATTACCTTACTAGTCCTAATAACGTTTAAAATTTCAGATTGGTTTAATTTGAAGGGGATGTGATTTCATCATTTTTGGCCACTTTCAATTAATTTTTAAAGTATAAAAGTAGCATCACTTTTAACTAATTATTAACTATTAATATAAATTAATTTTATAATATTCATTTAACAATTTGTTAACCAATTTATTTTCAAAATAACTTTATTGCCATTTTGTATCTTTAAAATCAATCTTTCCATGTTCTGAAAAATAACAAATTAGATATTCTGTTCCTATGAAAATTTCATATTTGTTCATGCAAATACATTTTTAAAACATACAGGGGCACCTGTGACGGTACAAGAATATCAGTGAAAACATGCCTCACGTCTAAAATTTGCAAAGCTATCTTCTATATTTTGCTGTTGCATTTTCTAAAAGTAGAACCTTTTTCCTAGATAAGCTACCAGAGCATTGAATCCTCTGACCCTGCAGTCAATGTGCCTGGCCCGCGACGCACTGTCTCCAAGCTCCGAAATGAAACCTACCATGTTTTCTCCAACCTGCATCCTGGCACAACTTACCTCTTCTCTGTGAGGGCACGAACTGGCAAGGGCTTTGGCCAAACAGCTGTGACTGAGATCACCACCAACATCTCAGGTAGGTATAGAGTGGGGAAGAGGTGAAAACTCAAAGTTTTTATGTGGGAGATCTTGCCTTTGCCCACATGACTAGACCTGAACCTTTTGGATTTTCTAGCTTGCAAGTTTGGAGATGATGACCGGGAAAGGAATCATGCAAGCTTCCAGATGTTATTGGACTGCAACTCCCAGAATAGCTACTGGTGAGGCATGCTGGGAACTGCAATCCAACATCTGGAGGGCCATAAAATTCTTAGTGATTTGAATGTAGTGACATGTGGCAAGTGGATGAAAGTGATTCATTATTTTCTTTTTTAAAAAATTCTTAAGTGTGATGAACTGCTTTTCTACTGACAAACACAGCAATATGTGATCATAGCACAGTCTCTGTGCCATCTGTAGATGCACTGGGAAGACATTAACTATTCCAGGTTTCCCTCCTGCTGTTCTAGCTGAATAAACATGCTTGTGTTTTCAAAATTTCTCCTACGTTGCTTATTTTGTGTCTCATTCCCTTACCATTTTCCTTAAGTTATATTATTGTTGTTGTTGTTATATTAAGTTATAATATATTATTATAAGTTAAGTTATTTTCCTTAAGATAAGTTACATTAACAGGAGGGGAGCGGGCTCCTAGGACTGAAGAGATGGAGGCTCCAGGTAGAGTTTTAGGCGTCTGCATTTGATCTCAGTGATACCATTAGAACAACAGGATCTAAATGCAATATGAAGCTCAGGAAGACAAACAAGGAAGCCTTATTTTAGGACTTTAAAAGAACAGTTGTTTGGTTTGTTGAGCCATGTTCTAAACTTTGGTCACGGAAGCACTCCTCATATTCTCTCTCTAAAGAGTAGAGAAGTTATTTCTGATGGAAGAGCAGAGGGAGAATAATTTTAAATAATGTGATCAGAAGATCCCTGCTCAATCCAGTTTGCATTTTCAACAGATAGAGGCCAGACACCCAAGAAGGCTTGAAGAAATTAGCTCCTCAGCTTGCTTGTGTTGCAAAATAGGAAAGAAAAATCTTGTGAAAACTAAAACCCCACTTTAAGCATTTCATGCCTGCACTCAGGGAGTTAAGTAAAATAAACACTCCTGAAGCCAGCTAGCAATTTAACTGTGTTTATTGCGGATAATAAATCAAGCAGATTAAGTGACAGCATCCTGACTATAGCAGAGAGAAGGCTAGAACAAAGAACAATAAACTCATCACAAGGCTTGCAATTAAGTAGCAAGCTACAGAGTCATAAAACCAGGAAAACAAGCGTGAATAACAACTCAGAGCCATAACAAGGCCATGTCTAAAGATACACATAGAACACAGCTGTGCATGTTCCGGAAAAGCAAGATAACACGGAAGTACACATTACAGAATAACATTCCCAAGGGAACTTGCAAGGCAGGCTTAGCCTAAACAATTCTACAAGCAGTTTACTTTTTCATACACTGAAGTTGTGAAATTGTGAAGCAAGGAGTCCACTACATATCCCATACACTGTGACACTCCCCTACTCCTTGTGGAACGATTTCAGACACCAAGTACTGGAGACACCATTAACCCCAGCTTGTTTACGAGCTGACCAAACGCATCAGCAGATAGTGGCTTAGTGAACACATCAGCCAAATTTCCCTCTGACACATAAGTAAGAGACACTTTCCCTTCTCGTAAGTACTGCTTCACGTTATGAAACCTGATGTCAATGTGTTTTGAAAGAGAAGAAACTCTGTCAGACACTGCCATTTGAATACAGGCTTGAGAATCACAAAAAGTTTGCACTGGCAATGGAACAGACACATGCAGATCTTGCAGCAACTGTATGAACCACAATAACTCAGTACAGAGTGCAGACAGACTCACAAATTCTGCCTCTGTTGTAGACAAAGCAAGACATGACTGTTTTTTGGTTTTCCAGTCAATTACCACACCACTGAATTTGATAACATAACCAGATGTGCTTTTGCGATCTGAGACATCCTCTGCAAAATCACTATCAGAGAAGCAGACAAGTTCAGGCACTTGTTCAGGAAAAATGCACAGACAGTAATCCATGGAACCCTTTAGGTACCTTAGTACTCTTTTCACACCCTGCCAATGATATCGGGTAGGCTTAGCACATGCTCTGCCCAATATGTTGACACTCAGAGCAATGTCAGGCCAGGAGGTACCAGCTAAGTACAAGAGACTCCCAATGACAGATTGATACAGGTGTATGTCTGGAAACAATTCATCACCAATGTTTTTCACAAACCCAGGTACCATAGGCGTTTTTACAGCCTTGCAGTCAGACATGTTACACTTTTCCAACAAATTCACAATCTTTTGTTTCTGACACAGCAGAAAACCATTTTTAACTTTTTGTACCTCAATTCCAAGACAGTTTTGAACTGGCCCCAGGTTCTTGACCTGAAACTTCTTGCCCAGTTCATTTTCAAACACTTGTGCTTGTTTTTGTGCAGCAGTGACCAAACACAAATCATCCACATATGCAAGGAGAATTTCTAAACTCTCCCCTTTCCTCCAGACATAATAACCTTCTCTTTTTACCTCTCTCTGGTATACAGCAGTCTAGCTTTGGTTATCAAGTACAACAAGATTATTTTGTTTTGTTTTCCAACATATCCTTCAACCATCTCAACCATATTCAACAGATAGCACTCAGGAAGCAAGGGAAATTTTTTGTTTAACATTTTCATAATTTCTAAATGAATATTTTTCCAAAACTTTTTAGCTTGTTTACATTCCCACCAGCAATGAAAAAATATCCCCCTTTCAGCCTTACATTTGGAACATTCTCATTAGTCCCCTTATAAATTTTTGCAAGTTTCACTGGCGTTAGATACCAACTATTAAACATTGTATAATAATTTTCTTTAAACATTTGGCATCTTGTAAAATGCAATTTTTTCCATGTTTGTTCCCAATGTTGTAATTGAATAGTGTGTCCAATATTTTGGGCCCATATAACCATAGTGCTTTTAATTGTCTCTTGCTCTTAATCCCATTTTAATAAGAGTTTGTAAAATTTTGCCATTAAATGTTTATCCTCTGCCTCCAATATAAGATCAAATTCTGTCTTCTCATTATTTCATCAATTCATCCCTACTATCTTGTTTAAATCTAGAAAGTAATTGCTCATAGAGGAACCATAAACACTCTATCCCCTCTTCTAACTTGTTCCTCTCTATTTTTAAAAGTCTGGATTTTTCAAATTTTGTCAGTTCTCTATAAGTCCACCATCTTTGAGGTCTGATCTCATCTACAAGAAAGGCTTCTAGGTGGGAGATCCTCTATGGGAGAACCATATGTTACCTTGATCTTTGGGGGTCCTGGGAGGGACACCTAAATAACCAAACAACAAACACAACCTTTGGGGGAAATTAGCTGGAGCACTCACTAAAGCTAGCGAGAGGCAGGGTAACTTAGCAGAATCTTGCGACCCAGCGTCTACGGGGTCAGGTCAGTCAAGCAGTCAGACGGTTTAAAGTAGCAAAAACGATGTTTTATTAAATACAGACAAATATCAAAGACAACACAGTCACACAGCTAACTAAAGAATTGGAAGTAGGGATTTTTGGAGGGAAATGGGTGATACGACACCTGTCTTGTAGTCCTGGAGAGGTATGAAGATTGAGTTCACGAATATGGAGTCTCAGTACGTGGGACTGAGGGGATGGCTCGCCAGACACAGTGGCAGCAAGGCGGGATGGAACTCAGGAGCGATCCAAGCAGTCTGAGGAAGGTCTCGGAATCGGGGGCTTTTATAGGGTGAATTGTGACTGCAGGCCATACCTTACTCGGTGAGAACAATGTGATTTAGGAGTGGGACAAAGCTTTGGAAAGGTCAGAATTTAGCATGTGTAGCCAGTATGCAAATGTGGAGTGCTTAGTACAGCTTTGTAAGGCTACCTGCTCGGGGCTGGGCACCTTTGTTAGTATCGTGCATAAGCAAAAGGGTGTTTGCCAGAGAGGTTCCTGAAGTGATGAACCGGCTCTGTCTGGCCTGCCTAGGTGGAGAATGGAATGTACAGCAATTATCGGCCACGCCTGTTTACATGCTTGTCCGGAGGCCTTGCAAACACATGAAGCGGGGTGGCAGAGGAAAGCCGAATGGTTTGATATCAAAATGATATCAAGTGCTATATCCGGGTAGGCCTGGACTGCAGTAACACATAGAGGCAATTTCAGACATAACCGTTGTTTATACTTCTTCCATATGAGATGTAAAACTTTTCTTCAGGAATGTTTGAGGAACTGTTTCTGTGGTCGGTTTTTCAAATACACAAATATAGATGCCAGCCATTTTTCATACTTAATCTCTCAAAGACCAGTGTTTTGTTATTATCTAGTCTTATCCAATCTGTGATCCAAGACAAAATATTTGTGTGTGCATGTTGTTTCTGGAGACTTTTGATTTTTTTTCAAAATTTTAAAGTTATTTGTTTCATTTTTAAATTGTCTTCCTTCTCTTTTAATAGATTAACTATTTGAATTTCCTTCTCTTGCCATTTCTTTTTGATTTGAGATTCTTGTCATATAATCATACCTCAAATAACTACTTTTGCTGCATCCCTTAGGGTGCTTTTTCATGTTTTTTTTGGAAATATAGATTGCTTTGGTCCTTAATTGTTTGAACTATGTTGTTATCCTTCAGAATATTATTGTTTAGTCTCCAGATAAATTTGGATTTCTGCTCCGTCAGTGCTAACAAAATTGGGTTATGGTCTGATAAAATTTGGGGAAGAATTTAAATTTTTTTGATCTCTATAAGGACATATTTCAATACAAAAAATATTGATGTTAGACAGTGATTTATGTCTATCAGAGAAATATGTGAAGTCTTCTTCTGCTCTTTTTTTTGTATCTCCAAAAATCAGTCAATATGTAATAGAATCATAGAGTCAAAAGAGACCACAGGGGCCATCCAGTCCAACCCTCTGCCATGCAGGAATCAAAGCGCTCCCAACAGATGGCCATCCAACCTGTTTAAAAACCTCCAAAGGAGAAGACTCCACCACATTCCGAAGCAGTAGATTCCACTGCCGGACAGCTCTGATCACCAGGAAGTTCTTCCTGAGGTTCTGGTGGAATCTCTTTTCTTGCAGCTTCTTGCACCATTGCTCCTTGTCCTAGTCTTTAGAGCAACGGAAAACAAGCCTGCTCCCTCCTCAACATGACATCCCTTCAAATATTTAAACATAGCTATCATGTCCCCTCTTAACCTTCTCTTCTGCAGACCAAACATATCCAACTCCCTAAGCCGCTCCTCATATAGGGTATGGCTTCCAGACCCTTCACCATTTGGGTCACTCTCCTCTGGACATGCTCCAGCTTGTTGATATCTTTCTTCAATTGAGGTGCCCAGAACTGGACACAATATTCCAGATGAAGTCTAACCAAAGCAGAATAGAGCGGTACCATTACCTCCCCTGTTCTAGACACCATACTCCTATTGATGCAACCAAGAATCACGTTGACTTTCTCGGCCACTGCACCACAATGCTTACTCATGTTCAGCTTGTGGTCCAACAAGACTCCTAGATCCCTTTCACATGTACTGCTATCCAGCCACGTGTCCCCCATCCTATATTTCTGTATTCCATTTTTTCTACCTAAGTGTAGGACCTTACACTTCTCTCTGTTGAATTTCATTTTGTTTGCCTTGGCCCAGCTCTCCAATCTATCCAGGTTATTTTGAATTTTGATCCTGTCCTCTGGCGTATTAGCAACCCCTCCCAATTTGGTATCATCTACAAATTTGATGAGCATGCCCTCCACTCCTTCATCCAAGTCATTGATAAAAATGTTGAACAGCACTGGGCCCAGGACAGAACCCTGTGGCACCCCACTAGTCACTTCTCTCCAGGATGAAAAGCAGCCATTCGTGATCACCCTTTGGGTTTGGTCGGTCAACCAATTACAATTCCAACTAACAGTAGCCCTGTCCAGCCCACATTTTACTAGCTTCCTTGCAAGAATGTCATGGGGAACTTTGTCGAAGGCCTTACTGAAATCGAGGTATGCTACATCCACAGCATTCCCTTCATCTATCAAGCTAGTAACTATCATAAAAAGAGATAAGATTAGTCTGGCATGACTTATTTTTGAGAAATCCATGTTGACTTCTTGTGATTACCGCATTGCTTTCTAAATGATTAGAAACTGACTGCTTAATGATCTGCTCCAGGATCTTTCCGGGTACTGATGTCAGGCTGACTGGGTGATAATTATTTGAGTCCTCTTTTTTCCCCTTCTTGAAGATGGGGATAACGTTTGTTCTCTTCCAGTCTGCTGGAACTTCTCCTGTCCTCCAAGATTTCTCAAAGATTATAGCAAGCAGTTCCGAAATGACCTCTGCCAGCTCTTTTAATATCCTAGGATGCAATTCATCTGGCCCTAGAGACTTGAATTCATCCAATGTGGCCAGGTATTCCTGTACCACCTCTCTACCTATAATGTGCCTCATTTTCTCTGCTTCCTCCCCTGCTCCCCAACCGCCAGGTTGAGTGCTTGTATCCTTCTGGGGAAAAACGGAGGCAAAGAAGGTGTTAAGTAGTTCTGCCTTTTCTCTTCCCCCTGTGAGTAATTCGCCATCTTCTCTGCACAGCGACCCTACTGTCTCCTTCTTTTTCCTTTTGCTGCGGACATATTTGAAAAAACCCTTTCTATTGTTTTTAATGTCTCTGGCCAGCCTAAGTTCATTCTGTGCTTTAGCCTTTCTGACTTCCTCCCTACATCTCCTAGCTACTTGCTTAAATTCTTCTTTGGTGGTTTCCCCCTTCTTCCATTTCCTATACTGTTGCATTATGTGGATGCATAATGGACTCCTTGCTCCACAAATTTCTCACAGCTCTTGTGTGTGTGTGTGTGAGAACGCAAACTGTTACAAACTTGTTGTTATGGCTAGCCAGTTCCATGGGAAACTTTTCCTCAGCGTTATCAGCTTGTCCGGAACTGGCACACAGCTGCGCCATCATATGTGTTTTTGCTACATGACATGTTATGGCTATGAACTTGTTATTCACGCTTGTTGTCGTGAGGTGAAGGTGCCTAAAGCATGTTTACTGCATATCATATAAACCCCATGCCTTGTGTAAAAGTCTCTCTGTTCTTTTCTCTTTGCACTCTGTTGCTGATCTGCCATGATGTTCGGCAGAATAGATTTTGCTTCTGTAACTTAAGCTGTTTTGAAATTCTTTTTTACTAATAAACGTAGTCAATCTGCTAGTATGACCTCAGCAGTGTTTTGTTACTTGCTACGTGAAGCAGGCATGAAGTCTAAAGCAAGCAGGAGTTTTTATTTTCTTTTTATCAGCAGGAGTTTCTCGACTCCTGTTTTGCAACATGGTAGCAGAGGATGGTTGCGAGCCATCGACCTTGTTCTGAGTCCTGCTTTAAGTTATGCCTGCTGAGGAGTGTTTTTGAATAAGTTTTTAGCTGGTTCTACCATGGCTCAACCAGTGCCTGGGGGTTTGCCCCTTGTGAAGCTCAACGGGTCAAACTACCTTGCATGGTCAGCGAGAATGGAAAAATATCTGCAGGCCGAGGGTCTGTGGGGAGCGTTTACTGATCCTGTTTCATTGCAAGGTACAGCAGCTCAGATTCAGGCTGCAACTAGACGAGCCATGTCTATGCTCTTCCTATGTCCCAGCACTTGATATGTGTTTGAAAAATGTTTTGTATGTGCCCTCTCTTGCTTTCTGTCTGTTATCTGTGGGGCAGCTGACAGAATCTGGGTTTAAGGTTGAGTTCTGTGGAAAACAGGGCAAAGTGCTCAAAGATGGGGAGGTGTGTGCTGTGGCTACACGGGAAGAAAGGCTGTTCTTCCGTGAAACAAAACATACTGTGTGTAATGTGTATGCTAATACTCCACAACACCATGAATGCATTCATCTCATGCATCGTCGCATGGGGCATGCGAGTTTTCCAGTGTTAAAAAAGTTGGCAGGTTGCTGTAAAGGGTGTTCTTTGAAGTCTTGTAGTGTGTTCCTTGACTGTGCAATTTGCAAGCAAACCAAGTCCAAGCAGCTACCAGCACCACGGGTTAGTTCCCGTGTGCCAACTGCTCCATTCCAGTTGGTTCATTGTGACATTGTAGGGCCCCTCAGTAAACAATCACTCGGAGGGGGTAGATATTTCTGTCTCTTCGTAGATGATTTTAGCAGGTACATTTTCTGCTATGTGTTGAAGCAAAAGTCTGATGTGTGTCAAGTCCTCAAGAATTGGTGTTCCCTGATTGAGAGGCAGTTTGGTTGCTCTCTTCAAAAGTTGCAAACTGATAGGGGAGCTGAATTCTTGTCAGAAAACATGCAACAGTGGTTCAAAAAGAAAGGGATCATTCACAGGACAACTGCCAGCTATTCTCCTCACCAAAATGGAGTGGCTGAGCGCAATGCAGGAGTTTTACAAACTCTGATGCACAGTCTGCTAACTGATGCAGATCTGCCTCTGAGTTTTTGGGGTGAAGCAGTTCTGACTGCCTGTTACATACACAATAGGCTCTGGAGTAGTGTAATCAATGCAACCCCCTATGAGTATCTGTATAATAAACAGCCTTCCATTGCTCACATGAAGGTGTTTGGGAGTTTTGCCTGGGTGCACATTCCCAAAAGTCAAAGGAAAAAAGGAGAGCCAAAAGCCCAGCATCTGCGTTTTGTTGGTTATGAGAATTTTTGTAAAGGGTATCGCTTTCATGCTGGTGGTAATTCCTGTGTTGTGTCAAGAAATGCCTCCTTCGAGGAACACGCAAACTGGGCACGTGTTCAATCAGCGTCTGAAATTCTTCTTCCTGTGTCTAGCCAGCCAGCAACGCAGCCAGTTCAACCCTCAGTCTCCGCTCCCAGGCCCTCGAGGGTTAAAACAGAGGAGAGAGACTTGCGAAGAAGGAGAGCTGTAAGCGATGTGGCTGAGTCTAGCACAGGGGAGGGAGAGCGAAAGTATTCAGTTAAAAGGTCACGTAGTGCTGAGGAGGGGGAAGGCACCTCACAGAGTCAACCCATCCTCAGAAGATCAAAAAGAAAAACAAAAGGCATTCCCCCGCGTCGTTTCCCTGACGCTCAGGCAGTCCGTGTGTGTGCAGCTGTAGCTTCTGAGCCGGAAAGTTTTGCTTCTCTTGAAAGATTGCCTGAGCGACAGGCTCAGCCCTGGTGGGATGCCATGCAAAGTGAGATGGATTCAATTGCTCAGCACAATGTGTATTCTCTGTGTAAATTACCCAAAGGTGTGAAACCAATTGACAGTAAATGGGTTTACAAGCTAAAGACCTCTGCTGATGGGCAGGTGAAATATAAAGCACGTCTAGTCGCAAGAGGGTGTTTTCAAAGCGACGCCACTTTCGACCAAATATTCAGTCCCACAGCAAAACAGCAGTCTATTAGATTGGTTTTTTCCCTGGCAGCTCAAATGAATGCTGTGCTGACACATTTTGATATCACTACTGCCTATCTCAATGCTGATTTGGAAGAAGAGGTTTATATGCTTCAACCTGATGGGTTTGAAGTTGAAGGAAAAGAGTCTCACGTTTGGAAACTGAAACGTGCTCTTTATGGTCTGAAACAATCAGCCAGATGTTGGAATGTTTGTTTACACAATGCTCTGCAGGCGTGTGGTTTCAAACAAAGTGTTGCTGATCCCTGTGTATATGTCCGAGGGAAAGGGGAAAGTTTAGAAATTCTCCTTGCCTATGTGAATGATTTGTGTTTAGTTTCTGCTACACAAAATCAAGCACAAGTGTTTGAGAATGAACTGGGAAAAAAGTTCCAAGTCAAAAATCTGGGTCCAGTTCAAAATTTTCTGGGAATTGAAGTACAACAAGTCAAAAATGGTTTTCTGCTGTGTCAGAAACAAAAGATTGTGAAGTTGTTAGAAAAATGCAACATGACTGACTGCAAGGCTGTAAAAACGCCTATGGTACCTGGGTTTATGAAAAACATTGGTGATGAAATGTTTCCTGACATACATCTGTATCAATCTGTCATCGGGAGTCTCTTGTACTTAGCAAGTACCTGCCGCCCTGATATTGCTCTAAGTGTAAACATTTTGGGCAGAGCGTGTGCTAAGCCTACCCAGTATCATTGGCAAGGTGTGAAAAGAGTGCTTAGGTACCTGAAAGGTTCTTTGGAGTATTGTTTGTGTATTTTTCCCAAAGAACAACCTACATTGGTGTGTTACTCTGATAGTGATTTTGCAGAAGATGTGTCAGATCGCAAGAGCACATCTGGTTATGTTATCATTTACAGTGGAGTGGTTATTGATTGGAAAACTAGGAAACAAACATGTTTATCTTTGTCAACAATGGAGGCTGAGTACGTGAGTTTGTCTACACTCTGTACTGAACTAGAGTGGTTCATACAGTTGTTAAAAGATCTGGAAATCCATATTCCACAATCAGTACAAATATATTGTGATTCACAAGCCTGTATTCACATGGCAAGTTCTGACAGAACTTCCTCTCGCTCAAAGCACATTGACATTAAGTTTCATAATGTAAAGTTGTTTTTGCGAGATGGGAAAGGATCTCTCACTTATGTGCCTTCAGAATGTAACTTAGCTGATGTGTTTACTAAACCACTATCTGCTGAGACATTTGGTCAGCTTGTAAGTAAACTGGGATTGACAAAGCTTCCAGTCCAAAGTGGCTAAATATGTGACTAAAATTTGTTCCACAAGGAGTAGGGGAGTGTTGCATTATGTGGATGCATAATGGACTCCTTGCTCCACAAATTTCTCACAGCTCTTGTGTGTGTGTGTGTGAGAACGCAAACTGTTACAAACTTGTTGTTATGGCTAGCCAGTTCCATGGGAAACTTTTCCTCAGCGTTATCAGCTTGTCCGGAACTGGCACACAGCTGCGCCATCATATGTGTTTTTGCTACATGACATGTTATGGCTATGAACTTGTTATTCACGCTTGTTGTCGTGAGGTGAAGGTGCCTAAAGCATGTTTACTGCATATCATATAAACCCCATGCCTTGTGTAAAAGTCTCTCTGTTCTTTTCTCTTTGCACTCTGTTGCTGATCTGCCATGATGTTCGGCAGAATAGATTTTGCTTCTGTAACTTAAGCTGTTTCGAAATTCTTTTTTACTAATAAACGTAGTCAATCTGCTAGTATGACCTCAGCAGTGTTTTGTTACTTGCTACGTGAAGCAGGCATGAAGTCTAAAGCAAGCAGGAGTTTTTATTTTCTTTTTATCAGCAGGAGTTTCTCGACTCCTGTTTTGCAACATATACATGTTTCTCTTAACACTTAGCTCAGCTATTAAAATCAGTTGCGATGTCTCCTTTTGTCTCTCGTTTTCTAACCTTCTGGCTCTTTTTCTTCTTCTTTCTACTTCATTCTTTCTCTTCTCCTAACTCTTATTCTTCTCCCTGTGGTTCATCTTCCTCACCTACCTGTGTTGCCGGTTGACTCCTAAAAAATCTTTGGCTCAGTCTTTCTTTAAATGTACTTTATTCTTATATTTATTCTTCATACTTTCTGGTTTATTTCTTTTGAGTCTCTCAATTCTCATCCATGAATTCCTCTGCTTGCTTCCTTGAAGTTATGTTGATTCATTTTTGCTTAAATAAGAAGGATAGAACTTCAGGTTTCCCCCACTTGTAATTAATTCTGGCTTTCCTGAGTAGCTGTGTCAAAGGAGTGTAATCTTTCCTTTGCTTTAATATCTGGCCAGAAACATCTTTAAAGATTTGGATCTCTTGATCTTCAATCACCAATCTTTCAATGTAACTCTTTTGTAATATCAGATCTTTAACGTGTTGCCTTAAGAAATAAACTGGAATATCTCGGGATAGCTTATTTCTTCTAGCTATAGCAGAATTAACACGATACATTCAAATTTTCTCTCCTTAAGCTCTCTCAGTTTTAAACATTTTTGTCTGTAGCTGAATTCAGATACATTGTTTATTTGGTGTAATTGTCCTTGTGTCTCTTTAATATCTGTTTTAATATCTTCCACCTCTTAAATCTTATCTTTGAATTCCTGGAGTTTGTTATCTATTACTTTAATTTCTGTTCTCATCATTTCAAATTCTTGTTTCAGAGTCTGCATTTCTCTTTTCAAGTCTGCCTTCATTTCTACTCGAGTTATCTTGAGTTCTTGAATTATATGTTCTGTAAATTTCTTCATTTCTTTAAGTGTTAAAGAATCTGAGGTGGAAGTCAGTTCAGAAGATTGAATTCCTCTTACCAGATTTTGAATTTTTGCTTTAGTCTTTGATGTTGCCATTTTTTTTTTTTATTATTATTATTATAAATTTATTAAACACTTAATACATAAAACATACATACATATATAATACATACATACACAAAACCTACAAAACATACAATTACAAAAACTAATAAGTGGCTGTAAGGACTAAACTTATATACTTATTATACTTATTCCAGATTCACATAATGAAAATAATATTTCAAATTTCCCCTACTATAGATTTTATCTACATATATTTAACAAAATATTCTATAATTTCCCAAATTTTTAAACCCCCTTACAACCACCCCCCCCCATTAAGAACCCCCCCCCACCAAATTTTATGGATTTTGCTTACTTATCTAGACAATTTTTTTTTTTTTCTTTTTTTTTTTATTTTTAAACAGAAACATACCATAATTTTTATATACATAAACAATTATATTTAAATCTTTAGATGTCACAAGATAATACCACATATTAAATATACCGTTATTAAAATAACGGTTCCTTTACAAATAGTTATTATATTCCACCTTTCTCTTCCTTCATTATCTACTATTTCTTCATATTAAGAAATTAACCTAATAATCTAACATCTTCAGGACATCCCATTATATCTTTAATAGTAAACAATCTATGAAAAAAGTGGCACTCTTACCCCAACAAGATTCCCATAGAGGAGACAATAGATTCCAATCTTCAATAGTTTTACTTTTCTCTCTTTTTTCCCAAAGGATCTTTTATCATATCTGCTTCTACCATATCAAATAATTTCAGAACCAATCTTCTAGTCTTTAATTTTTTTCCCTTTTAAAAAATAACCGCCGCTTAATATGTGAAGTATTATTTTCTTTTTAGAGTTATTAATAGGTAAATCTTCTATCATGTTAAGCAAATAAACCTTAGGCGACAATAAGAATTTTATTTTTAAAACATTCTGGATATTATTATGTACACCTACCCAAATAATTCTTTGCTTTTCGCTTTTCCACCACATATGGTAGAGGTACCTTTGATTACACTTCCAGCATGTTCCTTCCCTTTTTTTTGCATCTTAGAGATTTGGGAGGGAGTGATGTACCATCTATGAAGCATCTTGTAAAAATTTTCTTTAGGCTAGAAGGTTTTCCTCCAGGTATTTCTCCAAAAACTCTCCCATTGGTCCAAAGTAATGACAGAATTTAAATTTTAGCCCATTTTACCATAGTTGTTTTAACAGTTTTTTCCTCATTTACAGGAGTTAACAAATACTGTAAATTTGACCTATTTTATGTTTCTCTCCTGGTTTTAATATTCGGTCAAATTTTCTTTCTCTAATTTCAAAACCTTCCAATTCTTTATTTTTTTAAATCTTTCCATTAGTTGTACAAATAACAACCAATGCACCCCCATCCATGTACTTTTAATTCCTTTTAATTTAAAGTTTATATCATTTCCTTGGATTTTCAATATATCCTTTTTGTTACCCATGTATTTATCTTTGGAATTTCTTTTTTGTGGAAAGCCTCAGGGGCAGAAACCCATAATGGGTTTTTTAAAATATATATACCTTTTATTTTTAACCATACATTTAGGGGGATTCCTAAAAAAAGGGTAAAACTCCTTATTACTTGATTTGCCATACCAAACGTAGGCATGCCACCCAAAATAAAGATCTTCTCCTTCTAAGATTAAAAGTCTAGTATTTCTTAGGGTAACCATTGGGATCCATTCTAAAAAATTTGCATGGTAAATAATTTAAATTGGGTAAACCCATTCCCCCTCTTTCTCTACTATCTTCTAATACTTAGATTTAATCCTTGGCCTTCTTCCCTTCCATATGAATTTTTTTTCCTATTCCAGTTTTTGAAAGGTTTTTCATTCCTAATAATTGGAAGGTTCTGGAAAAAAAATTTATTTTGGAGAGGGCCATTTTAAAACAAAATATTCTACCCAATAAAAAAATATTTTTTGATTTTAAATTTTTCCTATTCCCCCAAACCCTTTTTTTATAATTATTTTCAAAGACCCCACATTATTCCTTGTAATATATATTCCTAAATATCTTACCTTTTTAACTGATATAAAGCCTGTTTTATTCATTAATTCTTTTTTCCTTCTTTGTATATTTTTAATAATCATGTTTTTTTTTTGTTTATTTATTTTATAACCAGATACATACCAATTCCGTTAATTATTATTAATATATTAACTTTTTAAAAAATTTTTTTCCAAAATAACAACCAATTTTCCCTTACGCGCTAATTTTATATTCTTGTTTTTTAAATTTTTACCCCTTGAATTTGCTTATCCTGTCTTAACTTAATATTTAGAGTTTCTAAACCCAATATAAACAGAAAAGGGGGCCCAAAAGGGACCTTGTCACCCCCATAACTTTATAGTTTGTATTCACCATTTACTATTATCCTAGCCTTTTGATCATTATAAATAGCCTTAACCCACTCTACAAACTGTAATCCTAAATTCATAATTTTTATTGTATTTTTAAAAGGGCCCCAATTAACTCTATCAAATGCTTTCTCCGCATCGAGAAAGCATAATGCCATTTTCTTTTCATTATGTTTAAAAAAATATCCAATATTTATCACTGTACTAAATTATTTTTAATTGATCTCCCTGGTAAAAATTTCTGGTCTTATAATTATTTTAAAATCTTTTTTTAATCTCTCTGTTAATATTGTGGCAAATATTTTATAATTATATTCAATACAAAGGGTTTTAAATTACCTAATTGTCTTGGATCCTTTTCCTCCTTTTGAATCAGAGAGATATTAGCTTCTCCCCATGAAGGGGGTCGTGTACTTTTAGTAAGGCCATTCATTAATTCATAAAGGGGATCTACAATTCTATAAAAACTTTATAATAGAGCGCTTAAACCATCCGGCCCGGGGCTTTACCTGATTTTTGTTTATAATAGCTGCAATTATTTCCTCCTTAGTTATATCCTGATTTAATTGCTGCCTTTGCTCTTCCGTAATTTTTACATTTCCCCTCCCCTTAAATATTCTTCAATCTTTCCCTTTGGTAAAATTCCAGTCTGCATATAAATTCCTTAAAACTTTTCAAAAGCTTTCTTTATATCATCCTGTTTAACCAATATTTTTCCTTTATCTACTATTTGCGTATTACTGTTTCTCTCTTTCTTTTCAATTCTATAAGAACCATTTATTAGATTTATTTGCAAAGAAATAGTTTTTTTGCTTAATAAGTTTCAATTTCTTTTCAATTTCATAGGTGTCTTGTATTATATTTGTTTCTGAATACTTTGATTTGATCTAAAATCTTTATGTTTCCAGGGGAGTTCTTAGACAACTTTTCTAATTGCTGTAGTTCTTTTATTAAAATCTGTTCTTTTTCCTTCTTCTGTTTATTACGCTTTTTTCCCCCTATGAATTGGAAAACCCCTCATCACAGCCTTTCCACACCCCAAACCATTCTAATAGGTACTCCCTTATTCAGATTATCTATAAAGTACCTTTCAATTACTTTTTTTCCTTTCTCTATTACATTCTTATCTTTTAATAAATTGTCATCTAATCGCCATCTATATTCGGGTTTTCCCTATTTCCCATTTAAATTCAAGGGGATACTGATCTTAACCGGGGGAAGTTTCCTTTTCTATCTGTCTAATAATTGATTTAGTACACCTTTCATATCTATTCTGGACCAGGTATTATTTTTAAAAAAAATAAGATATTCTTTTGGTTATATAAACTTCTCCAGGGCCCCTTAATGTTAATTTTAGTCAAATCAAAGAAGGCTTTGGGTAATTTCCCAGATTCTTCTTTTTCCTTTAGATAATGATCTGTCCAATTCTGGATGGATGATACCATTATAGTCTCCCAAATTTATCATGCTTTCATTCCACTTCTCCTATTTTCCCTAACAGTGTCTCAAAAAATTTTTTTTTATTGTCCAATGGGGCAAAAATTTAATTACTAAGATTTTCATGCTTAACATACCAATCCAACCCCTTTTATCTTCCCAATATGTCATTTAAGACCTCCCTCACCTCATATTTGGGGTTCACATATAAAGCTACACCCCTTTTTTTCTTTTCATACCTGAGAAAAATACATTACCCAGTTTAAGATTACTCAAAACTTGTTTTGCTTGTCTAGTTACATGGGTTTTTAAAAAATATATGTCACATTTTTGTTTTTTAAATAATGGAAATCTTTTTCCTTTTTTTTTCAATTTAAACCCTAATGTTATATAAAGTTTTAAACCCCCATTCATTCTGGAATTTAAACCCAAACTATTTTGGGATCAAAAGATATCCCTTCTATTTCTTCTTGTTCTGATTCTTTCTGGTTAAATTTTGTTATTTTTTCTTTTGTTTTATTATCTCGTTTTTTCCCGTGAACGGTAATTTGTGAGCAGAACTATTGTAGACCTTTCTTGTCTTACCGATTCGTTTTTTGGTCTTTCCTTCTTTTACTCATCTTTCCTTCTTTCCTCTTTTCTCCTCTCATCCAATTTTTGCTCCTTCCCTTGTCTTTCTCTTTTCTCCCCCTTTAATCTTTTTAGAACTCTGCAGCTTTAAACCAAATTTAATCACATGTCTTTTTTGATTTATGTAAAAATTACCCTTCAAAATTTCCCCCCTTGTACGGGGTCTCGTTACTTTCAGTTTTTATAAAAAATATTTTTTTTTTTCTTCAAAACTTGGGGGGGATACCTTAAAGATTTTCAATTGGCCCCCTCAGTCACCAATTTCTTCGTGTAACTCTGTTGTATGATCAATTCCTTAACCCTTTCACCCAAAAAGACCACGATATCTCAGGTACTTTCCGTTTACGTGCAATTAGAAATTTATTTGAAATCCATAATCTCAGTGTCCATTTGTTCCGTAGTAATCCAGAAAATTAGCCAATGCAGGGGTAAGTCCATTAACAGATCCTCCCTGTCACTTCTTAGACCTCTGATCTTCACACATCTTTCTCTAACTTTATTTCACCAAGGGTATTTTTTTTTTGTTGTTAATCCACCTTCTAATTCTCCTGTTTTTTTTTCCCAAAATTTTAAATTTTTTTTTTTTAGCTCTTCCACATTTTTATTCATCCCTTTCACATCTTTTGTAACTGTATAATTTAAAAAACCAAATTCTCTATTTCTTTCTTCATATCTCTTACTTCTCTCTTTACTTCCGTTGTAAGTTCTCTCATCTCCGAAAACATATCCGATCTTAATTTTTTAATTTCTTCCAAACTAATTGATTTGAATCCAGTTCTCCTGAGGTCCTTCTTTGGTAGTGTCTGTATTTGCGATTGACAAGTTTTTTCTTCCGCTGCCATTTTTTTTTTTTATTTATTCCTCTTTTTTCACTTAACAAATTTCTTCACAAATTTCTTCACTCTTTATAATACACTTAATAAGGAAGTCAAAAAAGGGGGATTATAATAAAAACACCCAAAAAAAAAAAAGAAAAAAAAAAAAAAATTCCCAAAAAATTAAATATTTACTATTCACCTATAATTTTTTCTAAAAACAAAAACTTTGAAACTTTAAACCCATTCCTGTTTTCCCTTTCCCCCTTTTTGGTTTTGGTTTTTTGGTTTCCAACCCTTCCCTTTCTTTCCTTTTCCCTCCCTTCTCCCTTTCTTTTCCCCTTTTCCCCTTTTTTCCCTTTTTTTTTTAACCTATTCCAAATATAGTTTTTAATAAATTTTTTAAAAATTTAGTTAATTTATTCTGTTTTTTATTTTAATTTATTATAATTTTAAATTTTGTTATTTCTACTTATTTTTGTTATTTCTACTTATTTTTCTACTTTTTTGTTTTATTATATTTTTATTATATTTATAATATAGTTAAATCTCCCAGATATCCCAAATAACTTTATCTATTTAAACTATTTATTATATCTGTTAATATAAATCCTTTCCTGTATTGGATAGTTCTCCCTACAACCTCTATTACTATTAAATTTGTATCTTTACACCCTTTTCCCACAAGGTGGAGCTGTAGTTCAATTTATGAGTGAAACTTCTCTTTTTCTGTCGTAAGGGGGTTTAAAAAGGTTTAACCCCCCAACACAGAGGAAAAAAAAAAAAAACACAATACAGAAATGGTACAGCTGTTTCCAACTACTGACCTTGGCAGATACCTCCCTTTTACAATGCAACTAGAATTTTTTTTTTTCAAAAAAGAGTCCCAGGGACCAAAAAGAAACAGAGAGAAGAAAAGAAGGCATTTTTCAATCTAACAATCTATTATACCCCACAATCCATAAAAATTAAACCCCACAGCCTACCCTTCAAATAAATAGTACCTCTCAATATGTGATTGTATATAATATATACTTGATAAGGTCAAACGACCTTAAATAATATTATCTTAGCTTTATTAACTCATCACTAAATATTAACTATAAACTGTTCACCCAGGAATTTAACTATCAACCCTCACTCCAAAGTCAGGATCTCTTAACGATTATAAAGGATTACTATCACACAAATGAAAGGAATCACCTATTTTACAAAAAATTTCCGGGTTTCTTCTTTACCAAAGCAGTTTTCCCCCAATTTTTTGTTGCTATCCCAAACCTAGGCTTTCCCCAAATTCCAGGTCTTCAAAAGCCAGGCTTTCAAAAATTTCAAGCCATTTCCCGACTCCCAAATCCGGCTCAGACTTCTCAGACTTCTCCGCACCAACCTCCGTCTCCGTCTCCTGTCTCCGTCTCCCGTCCCCCTTTCCAGCTTACTCTTCCCTCCGTCGGTCACCTTTTCCACTGCCCGCTTCCACTTTCTGTCTCCTTTTTCCAACTTCTATCGCTGGCTAAAAATTTTTCCCCCAGTTTCTCCTCTTACCGTTCCCCCCCTTCGTCTCTGTCTCCGTCTCCAGTTCACCGCTCTCAGCTCCGTTCCAGCTCACGATTTTCCCGATCTAAATCCGTCTGCCTTACTTCCTTCTCCCATTTTTCACCTCCACTTCAAAAAATTTTTTTTTCCTTTTTTATACTTTTCTTCTCTATTCTTTCAAATTGTTCCTTTTAAATAAATTAGCTTAACACAGCAACTCTGATGTCTTCCCAAAGGGGGGGGGAAAGGCTTCTCCAATTTTTACCAACACGCCGATATAACCCTCCAGAAAAAAAATCTTTTAAAGTCCTTGTTTTTAATCAATCCACTACTATTACCGCTCTCTCAAAAGCAAAACAAAAAAAATACCAGTCTTATTAATAAGAGGAAAAGGTCCAAATTTTAACAATGAATAGATAAATGTTAATAGAAATGTCCAGATTGGTGAAGTTCAGTTTATATATAACTGCTTCTTCTAAGTCCAATTAATGTTCTTTAGCCAGGTGGTATTAAAGTAAAGGGGTTTACCCAAATCCTTTTGATTTTTAAAAAAAAAAAAAAAAACAAAATAGCATTTACTTGTTAAGATCCCTCTATTTGTTCTTCAAGTCGTGGTGTAGCCATTACCGCATTCCGGTAGCAGCGTGAGATCTGGAGCTCCTCACCCCCCGGTGCTTAACCCCGCTTCCTTCCAAATTTTCTGGGGGAATGAAGCCGGGTGTTTGGAGCCCCTCCAAACACCTTCTTCCGAAGGATTAAATTTCCCGTTTTCTTCCCCCGAAACGGGTAACCAACCTCACGCGCCGGCTGTCAACTTCGCAGTGTGCGAGTGACCGCCACTTGCTACGCCATCTTGCTTGACTCCCTCGATGTTGCCATTCTTGATGTTCTCCTGTTCTCCTTTATTTATAGACATTATTTTTAATCAATCAAGAATTATCTTCTACAAGAAATTCCAGTTATTGACTAACAGGAATAATATCACCAATGAAAGCTGAACCTGGGCCTAAAATTATACAGTTAATATGTAGTTCAAAAAATACAAATACTCAGTTCTTAATAGATTCTTATTCATTCTTAATAATAATTCTTAATAATAATTTCCTAGGTCACAATTATTTTATATGGTCAAAATAAATATTCTTTCTTGGATTCACGATTTTAGATTCTGAATTCCTGAATAGTCAAATATTCCGTGAGCAAAAATATTATCTTATTTTCTTATTTCTATCTATCGGCACAAAATGACAATATAATTCCACTTACCAACACTAATATTTAATACTATCTAATGAAATTAATCTTATCGCATCTATGTGCAACGATAAACTTAATTCTTATACAAATTTCCCTTAATGAATTCTCAGTAACTTCTCAGCAATTCATAATAGTCTTGATTCCCAACCACTTTGATAATCAGTGTTAATTAATAATTACTAAATAATCAATATCAAAATTAATTTTAAACCTTAATTCAATAAATTCTCAATAATTCTTAATAATAATTACCTAGAACACTGTTATTCTCTACAATCAATAATACTAATTCATAAATTCTTAATTCTCGATTCTTGTCAGTCAACTATTCAATAAACAAAATAATGAAATTTTCTATATCTGTTTATGACCAGAAGATGGCAATATAAGCCGAAATTATTATATTCCTGTCCTGTCTCAGTCCTGGCACATCTGATAAAACAAAACAAACTGAATAACTGTGAGCTCGTTATTTTCTTTCAGACAGTAAGTACAGAGTGATAAATAAAGTCCATCAGGGTTCCAGGGCAAGGGAGTGTCCAAAGTCAGTCTGACACCAATCAAGGTATCTGTCAGGGTAGAAGGTCAGATAAGCTCTGAGAACTCCTAGAGGGGAGGGGCATAAGCTATATAGGTCTGAAGCCTAGTGCAGCTGTGGCTTAATTTCTTTGCCAGTTATACTTTCCGAGAGAGCGATGACGGGTCTCTCTTTGCTGTCTGCATTCTGCAAAGCTGGGTACAGGTAAGTGCTCTTCTATGTCTGAAGGGACAGGACTCTCTGCTGGGGCTGGCACCACCCCCTGTTCTGTTTATGTCACTGTAACCTCTTCCTGTGCAGCAATCATAGAATCATAGAAATGTAGAGTTGGAAGAGACCACACAGGCCATCCAGTCCAACCCCCTGCCATGCAGGAACACCCTCAAAGCAATCCCGACAGATGGCCATCAAGTCTCTGCTTAAAAACCTCCAAGGAAGGAGACTCCACTACACTCCGAGGCAGCATATTCCACTGCTGGACAGCCCTGACTGTCAGGAAGTTCTTCCTGAGGTTCAGGTGGAATCTCCTTTCCTGCAGCTTGAATCCATTGCTCCTTGTCCTGGTCTCTGGAGCAGCAGAAAACAAGCCCTCTCCTTCCTCTATGTGGCATCCCTTCAAATATTTAAACATGGCTATCATGTTAAGAATGATAACATGATAAGACCTTCTCTTCTGCAGACTAAACATACCCAGCTCTCTAAGTCTATCCTCATAGGGCATGGCTTCCAGGCCTCTCGTCATTTTGGTCGCCCTCCTCTGGACTTGCTCCAGCTTGTCAATATCCTTCTTGAATTGGGGTGCCCAGAACTGGACACAGTATTCAAGATGGGGTCTAAGCAAAGCAGAGTAGAGTGGTACCAGTACTTCCCTCAATCTAGACACCATACTCCTATTGAGTTCTGGAAGTCTTTTTCTGGAATGCCCCCTATTTCAGCCTCTGGCATGCCCCCTGTCTCAGTGTCTGAGTCGGAGTCCATGTTCTGGAAGCAGGGCATGACAATTCCCCCACAAGGACTACAAGGCTAGATATTTACTAACAGTTATCTTATCTCAGCTAAGAACAGCTGTAGCCTTGTTCGCAGAAGACCTTGAAATAATCAACGTTTAGTCTGTCAAGGATGCTGTCTTCCTCATAGTCTCATAGTCTTGTAGTCTATATTGCCTTGCAGATTATCCACCAAAAAGTAAAGACAGAAACAGAGTTTCCCAACAACCACAAGCAAATGCAGCTTCTGTATGATTTTCAGTGGCAGTGTGAAATTCTTTCCACACCTCACAATCCTTTCCCCAGCTTAAGTTCATCTATATCTTATTTTACTGATGTAACATTTCAATTTGCTCTTAGACTTCTAGCCACGTATCACTGTAGATGTTCCAGATCATAAAGTTATCTAAAGTTATATAAAGTTGTGCAAATTGTAGACATTATAAAAGCTCTGCCAGTTTATAACTGTAGATAGTCTACTGCTAAATCAAAGTCTCTCTGAAGGAGCCTTGACAATATGGCAATATATTATTTATGCATGTATGGCTAATCTGGGGAGATGAGGTGTTAGGAATCTGAAAATATAAAAGTTCAGAGTCTGTATCGAAGATCTATATCAAAATTCAGAGTCTATATCAAAGAGTCTATACCAAAAATCTAGAAAAGAGAGAGAGAGTAGGAAGGAAGGAAGGAAGGAGAGAAAGAAAAGCCAATTGTCCACTTTTACCTTTTTTGCCCCTTGGAAAGGAAAGTCCAACAAGTCAATCCAAAGTCCAAATGAGACTATAAGTATTTGAATGGTATCCAAAGAGAAAAAAGAAAAAACAAGAAAAGGGGGTCAAAATGTCAAAAGGCTCACAAGTCTGAAAGTTCAAAAAAATATCCTAACAAAGTTCATACTATTCCAAAACTGAGAAATGTCAAGTACTGTCAGAAATGTTCTTACCCTGGTTTCTGGGGGTCCCTAGGGGGACATTTCAATGTGCTTCCATGTCAGGAAGGGTGGGGGAATTAATGGAGCACACGCAGTGGTGAAATGAGAGGCAGGGTAACCTAATGGGATCTTTTACCCAGTTTTTACAGGGTCAGGCCAAGCCAAAAACCAGACAAATGTATCAAATAAATGGTTTGTATTGAATGAAAATGTTCTCACACACCAATGCACTCACAAGAACTATTAAGAAGCAAAAGAATGGAAAATGGATAGGGGATGTAGTAAAGGGATTGTAGATGGGGTGATACTGCACCTATCCTGAAATCCTTGGCCCGGGATGCAGCAAGCAAAATGGAACTCAGCAAAGAAGCAGCTGAGGGGATTACTCAACTAACAGAGTGACAGTCTGCTAGTGTGGCAGGGAGTTCTCCAGAGAAATTCTCAAAAATTGGGACTACTTGTAGGGCAGAACATACCTGGAGGGCAAATCTTCTCCCAGAGAGAACAATAGGCACCACAAAGGAAAGGATGCTCAACAATGGCAACCCATTTTGCATGATGGTTTTATGATGTGTTGCCAATGTCTCAGGATCTTTGGTTGCAATGGGTTGTAGTGTAAATTTATGTAGATGGTCCTTGCCTAGTATGATTTTTCCAGGCTTACAAGTACTCAACTTGGGGAAGACACACTAATCACCTCAAATTGGCTCCTCTTTGGCTGAGGACCCTTTGTTTTTCATGGGTTTTCACAGCTTGAGATCTCCTTGGACTACGTGACTGAGGATTTTACTGATCTGACCTAGTTGTTCAACTGTTTCTGCCTACATGCTCATCCAGGCAACCTCTCTGGCATGGTGGATTACATTTGGTATTAAAAACTGTAGTCTCTGGGATAGGGAGTACCAGTGGGGTAACAATTCCGCCCCCGAAAATGGATGATGAACGTATGATATTGTACATTTTCCAGTTAAACAACAAAATATTTTTAGAGCTGAATTGGGAGCGGGAAGCCTAACCTAACATACAAAGGAATTGATTAAGGTCGCAGTAAAACCACCAAAGAGGAAGAAGATGTTCAAGAGAGAGAGAAAGGAGAGTTGTTTTATCAGTGAAAGAAAGAGATCTATTATTTACAATGCTATAATTTTTAAACACACTCACACCAATATAATCATAAGGCAAAACATGGAAATCGCCCTCACTAATGGAGAAGCAGTAATGGATCAATAACAGAAAAACAACCGGTATAAGCAAAGAACAGGCAATAATTCCATGTATATGTCCAGGATCAGTGGTGGGATAATGAAAAAGCCACCAGATTGAGCAAGAAACCAACAATAGTCCAACGTCAGTGGCTCGAGGGTAGGAGCTAGCCATTGCACACACACCCCTTGAGTCGAAAAAGTTCTTCTAAAAAAGGGAAAATGGTCAAAATCCTTGCAAAAAGGTAGTAGGTAAAAGTCCATCTTGGGAAATAGTAAAAGAGTTCTGGTTATTGGCAGTCGGCATGGGGAAGTAGCATGTTATTTCTTTACCCCCCCCATCACTGGAAATTGCTCAGAGTCAGGATCGAATACATTGGTGACGGTGTTGGACCTACACAAGCGTTTACAGGTCATCTCTCTCTCTCTGCCACTACCCTTCCCTGGTCTGGTTCCCACGGTTGCCCAGGACCTGTATTTAGAATTATAAACTGAACACATTGATCAATAGCAATTATGCAAATTACAAACCAATCATTGGTTAAGAATCAAGCCATGGGCATTATGGGAAGTGGGTATTTCGATGGGGGCACCTATACTCAGCTTCTTCAGAAGTTGGGGTGAAGCAGGGATAGTAGGGGCTATGTGGGACAAACAACCCTGGGGGGGTGCAAAATGCAGTGCCAAAAGTTGGTCACCTTGTGGTGTTAGTACTTCAGTTGTGTTAGTACTTCAGTTGTGCCTGGGATAGCTGCTTGCGAGACAGGCATTACTTCTAAGCTAGATCAGACCTGCAGATTTCAGGGATGAGATGGACCAACCTGCTTGCCAAGAAACATTCCTCAGTGTTTCCATGTGTTGCAAACAATTACAAGTTTAATCTCAATGCCTGGGAGACACCCCACTAGTGTGTCCATTTCTTCTGATCACCTATACATTAAGCTTAGGATGCAGTGGTGGTGATGATACTGTCTCAGCTTGGATTGGGTTCAACTCTGGCTTTCAGCTCCTTGCTCTGGAAAGCAGGAGCAACTTTTTCAGTTGCAAAGAAAGAAATATATTTCCAAGAGACAAGTCTGGGCCATGCGAGCTCTTGGTAGAGTAGCGCTAGAGCTACTAATGCTGGCATGTCTGACGGGGGCAAAGTAACTATCCTAAATTCTTCACCAACAATCCATATACTGCCTTAACGGCGTATGCAAATTATCCATTTCACATATATAAAAGAAACTATTAATCCCAAAATGCTATGAATAACGGGGCTATTTACAGGAAGAAGAGTAGGGGAAAGCATGTTCTACTTATTTCTTAAGGAAAAGAACGGCAGCAGTTTCCAAGTTCATAGCAGACCTCACCTGAACTTAAATGCTAGCAGGACAGGTGGCCTAAATGGCCTTTTAGGCTCCCAATTCAGCGGGGCAGGTTGGTGCTACAGATTTATGCCCGATCTGCCCGAGAGGTCCACCAAGAGCTTCTTCTGCTACTTCCAAGGCATCATTGCATGCGGTCTCCAAATCTGGAGATCCCAACTCCATGGCAAGACCACTGCCTTTGGTGTACCGGGCCTAACTTTGGAGGCCTGATCTACTTTAGAGCGCCTTGAAGTCTCAACCCTAGGCTTTTTAGCTGGTCTAGGCTCTGTCTGGACCCCTAACTTTCCCAGAACCCTTCCCCCTTTTTATAAGTAAAAATTAGAATAACTGGTTTCTACCTAATTGTCCTATCTGGAGCCTTAGAAATTGTCTCCTAGCCCAGTGGGCTAATACAAAGGGATGTTACTCCAGTTAAGTTATGTTATGTTATGTTATGTTATGTTATGTTATGTTATGTTATGTTATGTCTGGTGAGAGCACTAGATATCATTTTGATATCAAACAATTCGGCCTCTACCTGACCTTTCTCTGCCACTCTGCTCCACGTGTTTGCAAGGGTCCTCCGGACAAGCACATATTTGGCGCGGCCGTTAATGGTTTTACATTCCAGACTCCATTGAGGCAGGCAACCCAAGCCTCTTCGTTGCTTCAGGGAACACCTCATTTCAAACAGGCATTGCTCAGCGCAATCCTTGTACAATAGACGCACGGCTTTCAGCCAAGCCATTCCTTTATACTGAGTCATTTACATACTGGCCATACCATTGTCATCCAGCGTTAAGCTCATCATGTAAACTTGACCTTTTCCAACCTTTTCCCGCTCTAAAATCCTTTTGTTCTCACCAAGCATGGCATAGCCTATAGGCACGATCCACCCTATAAAAAGTCCCCACTTTTGGGACTACCTCGGATCACTCTGGACTTCAATCTAGCCTTGCTGCCACTCTGTCCAGTGAAGTTTTCCCCTCAGTTCACAATAACTGAGTTTGCCTCCCTTTCGGAACACTTTGGACTACTTTGGATTTCCATCCCGCCTTGCTGCTGGTTGCCTAAGGAAACTCCCCTCAGCGAACCACGCTGAGCCTTCTCTCCCGGAACCCCATCTTTCTCTCCAGGACTACGAGACCAGGTGTCGTATTACCCACTCCCTTGAAACTCTCCATTTCTATTTCTAAGTTAGCTAGTATTTGTCGTGTCTTTCATGTTGCTTGTTCTTAATAAAAATCACTATTTGTTACTTTAATGCTTGTCTAACTGCTCTCTAACCCGACGCTGTATACATTGGGTAAAAGATCCTAGCTAAAGTTACCCTGCCTCTCGTTTGGCTAAGAGAGTGCTCGAGCTTAATTTCCCCCAACTTGTGCTTTTATTTGGTAATGTGGGTGCCCCTCCCGGGACCCCCAACATACAGGGTAACAGAGACACAGAACAAGGGCAACCTGGAAAACTAAAATGACTACTAGTGGGTGAAGTTCCCAGTGGGCAATAGGCCTGCCAGTGGATGACCATGCAAAGGCATCCCACCAGCATTGATGCGTTACATCAGCGAGCTCATTGGAAGTTCTAAAAATATGTTGTGCAGTGTGGTTTACTGTGATTTCAGTGATGTGCAATGTGTGTGATATCTCTTGAACCTTTTTATTTAAAGCACTTAAATTGCAGAGCCACATGGATACCTGCAATTTGTCCTCTAGGTGGAACCCTTCTAATTCAGAAGGTTGTGGTACGTATGCAGCCTCTAAAATTTAGTCTTTGATGGCCTCTTTTAAAAAGAATTCCTGATCAAAATAATCCCTAACGTGTTGTTGACAAAAGCACGGATTCCGGCAGTTCTATTAACGTTGATGGAATGATCACCTGGCATTATGTATACTGTGGGACATGGGGTTCACAAACAGAAGCAGTTTAGGCTAAGTTGAACTAACACAGAAGTATTCATGGGAGCGATATGGTAGTCAGTGTCATTTTGTTGGACTGTTCCCTTCAGATCGCTAAAACAGTGTCTGGTGAACATGCAGCCCATTAGATCAAAAAAATGTTGTTCTGGGAAGAGAGTAACATTAATCTGAACTAAAAGAAGTCCAAGGTAGGATACCAGGTGTAATTTGATAGGGTTTAAAACCTTTTCGTGAAACACTTCCACATACAGAGTTAAATCTTCCCACAAAGCTTGCTTTACTTTTGTCAGAGAGGAGGGGTGCTATATGGAGTTGGGATATCTCTCGCAAAGTAAACTTAGAATTTCTGGATGTAATTGATTACCTGGCAGGGGAGATACCTTGATCACGAAATCCTCTTTTCAATAGGGACAGGTCCTACCAACTTTACAGCCAGTGAATGCTTGTCTCTATAGAAGTTCCTATACAAGACTAGCTGTTCCACTTCCCACTGGCAGGGGTGCTGTACCCATCCCAGTCTCCTGTCCATTTTCTGAAGGTTTTTCCCCAATTGGGCAGCAACTTGCCTGTGAATCTGCCCTATGTGTTGAATTAGACTCCTCACCCATTTGTTGTTTAAGACAACGGTGTTACCCTAATTTCGGGGGGTCCCTTGGGGGATGTCTCACTGTGCTCCACGTGATGGGGAATGGAAACTAGCCAGAGTACAAGCAATAACACTGCAAGAGGCAGGGTAACCTAGCGGGGTCTTTTTGCTCAGTGCTTACGGTGTCAGGCCAAGACAAAAACCACACCAAAATGTCCAATAAATGATTTTATTGAATGCAAGTCTCACGCACCAACACACTCACACACACACATGCACCCAAGAGCTAGTAAGAAGCAAAAGGGAGAAAATTGGACAGTGGGAACATTGAAGTGGTATTGTTGGGGTAATACTGCACCTTTTCTTGAAGTCCTGGGTCAGAGAAGGCAGCAAAGAAGTGGGGCTCAGCATGGAGAGCACATTAAAAACAATAAAAAGGGCTTTTTAAAATATGTCTGCAGCAAAAGGAAAAAGAAGGAGACAATAGGGTCGCTGCGCAGAGAAGATGGCGAATTATTCACAGGAGGAAGAGAAAAGTCAGAATTACTTAACACCTTCTTTGCCTCAGTTTTTTCCCAGAAGGATACAAGCACTCAACCTGGTGGTTGAGGAACAAGTGAGGAAGCAGTGGAAATGCGGCACATAATATGTAGAGAGGTGGTACAGGAATACCTGGCCACACTGGATGAATTCAAGTCTCCAGGGCCAGATGAATTGCATCCTAGGATATTAAAAGAACTGGCAGAGGTCATTTCGGAACCGCTTGCTATAATCTTTGAGAAATCTTGGAGGACAGGAGAAGTTCCAGCAGACTGGAGGAGGGCAAATGTTGTCCCCATCTTCAAGAAGAGAAAAAAGAGGACCCAAATAATTGTCGCTTAGTCAGCCTGCCATCAGTACCCGGTAAGATCCTGGAGCAGATCATTAAGCAGTCAGTTTCTAATCACTTAGAAAGCAACGCGGTAATCACGAGAAGTCAACATGGATTTCTCAAATATAAGTCATGCCAGACTAATCTTATCTCTTTTTATGATAGAGTTACTAGCTTGATAGATGAAGGGAATGCTGTGGATGTAGCATATCTTGATTTCAGTAAGGCCTTTGACAAAGTTCCCCATGACATTCTTGCAAGGAAGCTAGTAAAATGTGGGCTTGACAGGGCTACTCTCAGGTGGATCTGTAACTGGTTGACTGACTGTTTCCAAAGGGTGGTCACCAATGGCTGCTTTTCATCCTGGAGAGAAGTGACTAGCGGGGTGCCACAGGGTTCTGTCCTGGGCCCAGTGCTGTTCAATGTCTTCATCAACAACTTGAATGAAGGAATAGAGGGCATGCTCATCAAATTTGCAGATGGACACCAAATTGGGAGGGGTTTCTAATACGCCAGAGGACAGGATCAAAATTCAAAATGACCTGGACAGATTGGAGAGCTGGGCTAAGACTAACAAAATGAAATTCAACAGAGAGAAGTGTAAGGTCCTACACTTAGGTAGAAAAAATGGAATACAGAAATATAGGATGGGGGACACGTGGCTGGATAGCAGTACGTGTGAAAGGGATCTAGGAGTCTTAATAGACCACAAGCTGAACATAAGTCAGCAGTGTGATGTGGCAACCAAGAAAGCCAATGCAATTCTCAGTTGCATCAATAGGAGTATGGTGTCTAGATCGAAGAAGGTACTGGTACCACTCTACTCTGCTTTGGTTAGACTTCATCTTGAATACTGTGTCCAATTCTGGGCACCTCAATTCAAGAAGGACATGGTCAAGCTGGAGCAAGTGCAGAGGAGGATGATCAAAATGGTGAGGAGCTTGGAAGCCATGCCCTATGAGGATAGATTTAGAGAGCTGGGTATGTTTAGTCTGCAGAAGAGAAGGTTAAGAGGGGACATGATAGCCATGTTTAAATATTTGAAGGGATGCCATGTAGAGGAGGGAGTGGGCTTGTTTTCTGCTGCTCCAGAGACTAGAACAAGGAGCAATGGATTCAAGCTGCAGGAAAGGAGATTCCACCTGAACCTTGGGAAGAACTTCCAGATGGTCAGGGCTGTCCGGCAGTGGAATATGCTGCCTCAGAGTACAGTGGAGTCTCCTTCTTTGGAGATTTTTAAGCAGAGGCTGGATGGCCATTTGTTGGGACCGCTTTGAGGGTGTCCCTGCATGGCAGGGGGTTGGACTGGATGGCCCCTGTGGTCTCTTCCAACTCTACATTTCTATGATTTCTATGCTTCTATGAGAGGGCTGAGGGGATTGCTCAACAGATGGAGTGACAGTCAGGTGTGGTGACCAGGAGCGATCCAAAGAAATGCTCAAAAGCTGGGACTGTTTGTAGGGGAAAAAGTACCTGGAGGACTAATCCTTTCCCAGGGAGAACAATGGGTGTTGCATTGGGCACAAAGCTCCACATTAGTAATTTCCTCTGCGCGATGAGATCCTTAGGTGTTGCTAACGTCTCTGGATCTTCAGCTGTGTATTGTGGTGTGACTTCTGGTCCCCGCCTGATGGGATATTTGCTCAACTTGGGGCAAATACATTAATCCCTTCAAGTCGGCGTCTCGGGACTGAGAACCCTTTGTTTATTTTGGGTTTTCTCATCTTGAGGTTTCCTGGGGCTGCGTGATGGGGGATTTCACTGGCCTGACCTGGTTTTCGGTCTCTCAACTGTGCCTGCCTATGTGCCCTTCCGGGTGACCTCTCAAGCACATTGAATCATATTTTAATATCAAAAGTGTAGACCCTGGGATAGGGTTTCTCTCTCAAAGTAACAACGGGCTCTAAGTCAGAGGGGAGGCTTGTGTTGATCCAGAAAGCTTCTGAAAACAGCATTTTCTGCCCAGTCATCACCATATGCGGCGTGAAGCCATAGGATGCCCCGGTGCCTCTAAAGGGCATGAAAATGATGGGCAGTTTGGTGTCCCAATCCTTCCTGAAAGCACAAACCACTTTCCTAAGTGCGTCCTTCAGGGAGTGGTTTGTTCTCTATCTGACCCGAGATCTGGGGATAATGGGCGATGTGGAATCGCTACCTTATTCCCAAAGCTTTGCACAGTTCTTGGATGACCTCCCCAGTGAAATAAGGACCCATGTCGCAATCTAGGTCACATGACACACCGCATCATGACCAAATGTTGTTAAATAATAAGTACGCAGCAGTAGTGGCAGTATTGTTGCGGCAGGGAAAGGCCTGAACCCACTTGCTGAAGGGATCGATTTCTGTCAGACAGTATTTGTTTCCCCTTGGCGTTGGAGGGAGTGGTCCAATGAAATCTATCTGAATACAGGACCAAGGACTCTCGATTCTCTGGTGTTGAATCAGAGCTTTAGGTCCAGGAAGGTTGTCATTGACCATGGCGCAAGCCAAGCAGTTGTCCACCCACTGGTTGACATCCTGCTTGAGCTGAGGCCACCAGCCAGTTTCTCGGACCCTGTCTAACATGACTTTTCATCCACAGTGTCCCTGCTCATGTACGAACTGGATCACGTCCCCACAGAAATCTGTAGGTATGATCCAGTGATGCTGACCATTGGTATCTACAGCCCAAAACACATCCTCAATCTGTTCTGTCTTAAACCAACCAGAATCGTCAGTTCCTTTTCTAGCCAATTCAGCTATTTTGAGATCTCTGTTTTGTAATGTCCCTAAATCAAAGTGGGAGGGATAAGGGGCTGCTTCGGATTTACATTGATAGGGGCTATGGGAGCTCTATCATCCTGTAAAGCTGTTTCTTTAGCCAGGACAACTGCTCTGTTATTCTAGATACACGTGGCAGATGCACTCTTTTGATGTCCTTTGACATAAGCAGCCCATGTCGGAGCAGTTTGTTCACTTTGTGCAGCGATTCAGACCCATTTTTCCAGATGGGCAATGGGCTTCCCATCTGAAGTTTTTAGGTAATTTTGGAGCCAAATCGGGAGCCACACATTCACGGCTTTGGCCGTCCAGTCAGAATCGGTGTAGATAGCTAGGGAACAGTCAAGCGATTTTGCATGATGGTTTTATGATGTGTTTCCGGTGTCTCAGAATCTTTGGTTGTAATGGGTTGTAGTGTAAATTTATGTAGATGGTCCTTGCCTAGTATGATTTTTTCAAAAGTTGGCTTTTCTTTATTTTTCATGGGTTTGCACAGTTTGAGGTCTCCTTGGGCTACGTGAATGGGGATTTTACTGGCCTGACCTAGTTCTTGGTCGTTCGACTGTTTTTGCCTACCTGCTCATCGGGGCAACCTCTCTGGCATGGTGGATCACATTTGATGTTAAAAATTGTAGTCCCTGGGATAGAGTGTACTACTGGGGTAAAAATGCCAAGTACTATCAGATAGATGTAAAACAGGTATCCAATAAAAATTCTTCAAAAGTAGAATCATAGAATCATAGAAATGTAGAGTTGGAAGAGACCACAGGGGCCATCCAGTCCAACCCCCTGCCATGCAGGAACACCCTCAAAGCACTTCCAACAGATGGCCATCCAGCCTCTGCTTAAAAATCTCCAAAGAAGGAGACTCCACTATATTCCGAGGAAGCATATTCCACTGCCGGACAGCCCTGACCATCTGGAAGTTCTTCCTGAGGTTCAGGTGGAATCTCCTTTCCTGCAGTTTGAATCCATTGCTCCTTGGCCTAGTCTCTGGAGCATCAGAAAACAAGCCCACTCCCTCCTCTACATGGCATCCCTTCAAATATTTAAACATGGCTATCATGTCCCCTCTTGACCTTCTCTTCTGCAGACTAAACATACCCAGCTCTCTAAATCTATCCTCATAGGGCATGGCTTCCAGGCCCCTCACCATTTTGATCACCCTCCTCTGGACTTGCTCCAGCTTGTCTTTCTTGAATTGGGGTTCCCAGAACTGGACACAGTATTCATGATGAGGTCTAACCAAAGCAGAGTAGAGTGGTACCAGTACCTCCCTCGATCTCTGGCCAGCCTAAGTTAATTCTCTGCTTTAGCCTTTCTGACCTTCTCCCTACATCTCCTGACTACTTGCTTAAATTCTTCTTTGGTGGTTTCCCCCTTCTTCCATTTCCTGTACATGTTTCTCTTAACACTTAACACTTAGCTCAGCTGAGAGTTCTTTAGTGAACCATTCTGGTTTCTTCAGATGCCTTCCATTTTTGCTCCTTACTGGCACAGTTTTAGACTGTTCCTTCAGCATCTCCTTTTTAAGGAACTCCCATGCCTCCTGAACGCCTTTCTCTTTCACTGTGCTTGACCATGGAGTTTCAGCAGCAGCTCCTTAAGTTTACAGAAGTCTGCTTTTTTAAAATCTAAGATGAGTGTCTGGCTACACTTATCTTCTCCTTCCCACTGAATGCCAAATTCCAATAGGGCATGGTCACTCCCCCCTAAAGATGCAACCATTTCTACCTCATCCCTGTTGGTCAGGATCAAATCTAGACTATTTGATTCCCTTGTCGCCTCTTCCACCTTCTGGGCCATGAAATTGTCTGCAAGAAACTTGCTAGACCTTGCTGTCTTGGCAGAGTTTGACTGCCAACATATATCCGGGTAATTGAAATCTCCCATTATTACTGTATCTCTCCTTTTTGAATGTGCAGTCATTTGGTTGAGGAAGGTGTCATCAAAGTCCTCAGTCTGGGTTGGAGGTCTGTAGTAAACCCCCACCAGAATATCCCTATTGCTTCTCGCTCCCTTAATTCTTACCAGATGCTCTCGACCTGGCTTTCTGGGTTTAAGTCATGGATCTCTTCACAGGTGAAAACATCCTTGACATACAAGGCTACTCCTCCTCCGTTCTTGTTTGGTCTATTTCTACAAAATAGGCTATACCCCTCTATTCCTATATTCCAATCATGAGACTCATCCCCCCAGGTCTCAGTGATGCCTATCAAATCATATTTATTTTGTTGTACTAGGAGTTCAAGTTCATCTTTCTGGTTTCCCATACTCCGTGCATTAGTGTAGAGACACTTAAGTCCCCGGGCCCTTCCTACACTATAGTTTCTACTCCTCCCACCCTTGGACGCTTGTACTACTTGGCCAATATCACTTGGGCCTTTTCCCCAAAAGGCCCTTTCCCTGAATAATATTGTCTCCCTCCCCAGTGGAACTTAGTTTAAAGACCTCTTAATCCTCCTTGTGAGACTGTTTGCGAAAACATTCCTGCCAAGTTTCGTGAGGTGCAGCCCATCCCTCGCCAGAAGCCCACATTCATGGAAATTCAGACCATGTTCCAAAACCCCAAACTGTTGCCGGCAGCACCATGTGCGGAGCCAGTTGTTGACCTCTGCTGTTGCCCTTTCCTTTTGTGCGCCATGTCCTTGAGCAGGAAGTAGAGATGAAATGACCACCTGTACACCAAGGTCCTTAAGCTTTGTCCCCATAAGCTCGTAGTCCTTTGTGATGTGGTAAAAGCTACGCCTTGCAGTGTCATTGGTTCCGACATGAACCAAAATGAGGGGCTTATGGTCAGTGGGCTTGAGCAGCCTGGTTATTCTCTCTGTCATGTGGTTTATCTTGGTCCCAGGAAGGCAGCAGACCTCTCTATTGAGCTTGTCCGGTTTTCAAATTGTAAGTGAAAGATAAGGGAAAAGAAAGTATTTCTAAAAAGAGTCTTACTATTAAAAAATGGTGGCAGGGACTTGAGTCATAATCCGGCAAAAAAACTTGCCCAGTCTCACCGACTATCCGACAGTGGTTTTGGCAGCTCCTGGTCAGTCCTTGTTGTTCCATGCTGGATGTCTCTCCGTTTGATGTTTAATTTCTTAATCTTCTTTCCTTCTGAGCACTAAGATCCATCTTGAAACACTCCAAGCACCAGCACTCTCCTCACTTCTTAAAGAGAGCTTCTGGTGGTTTCTAAGTCTTCAAAGCTGTTATTAACCATGGTTTTCGATTGCCACCTCCCAGCATTTGATAGAGTGACAACCTGCCACACCACCAGTACCATTCCCTCCTCAACAGTCTTGTCTAGAACTTGTAACTTTTCCCCATAATCTCCAACACAATCCATATTCAAAGTAACCAACATACGGAGATTTTTTTTTTTTCTGAGAGAATGAACTGTTTTCATCTCTACTGCTAGGGTCTCTCTCCATGGCATTCAGCCTATTCAGTTTGGTCTATAAGGGCTAATTTAGTTGCACTGGCTGAACTCCTGATCTCCAGTAAGTCTGATGTGCTCAGTTTTTGATTTCCCAACCTCTTCTGGGCAACCAAACTGAAAATGTTCTACTTCCCCACATTTATAAAAAGTTTTATTCCCCACCTCTTCTTTTGGTGAAGGAACTTTTTTTGTCCATCCACCATTTTTCTCAGGCCTGTGGGGTTACTCTTTTGTCTTGTCAGGGCCGTTCTCCTGAAATGGCTGCCAGCTTCTGGGATTTTTCTTTACATAGCTCTGAGGTTTTGGAATACCTCTTTTAGTTACTAAACGATCCATAATCCCAGCAGCAAGGAGGAAGCACTGGGGGGGTGGCAAGGAGAAGAAATCTCATGTGAGCTTTCTTTCTTCCCCCAGAACTCCCTTTTTTCCTTTCCTGTGCAAAACAGAAAGGAAAGAGGGAAGCCTACGCTAGCGTTCTTTTCCCTCCTCTGGAGCTCTCTCCTTTCTCTTCCCATGCAAAACAAAAGGGAAAGGGGAGATGGGGGAAAGCTCATGTGAGCTTCTTTTCCCCCACTCCGGAGCTCCCTCCTTTCCTTTGCCATGCAAAATGGAAGGGAGGGTGAAGCTTTGCATGAGGGTTCCTTTCCCCCTCCAGAGCTCCCCCTCTCTTTCCTATGCATTTTGCCCCAGCACAGAAAACCCCTGCTGAGGCAAAACAGAAGGGAAGAGGGTGGGGAAAGCCTCACACAATAACTCCTTTCACTCTCTAGAGCTTCCTCTCCATTTTGTATGCATTTTGCTCCAGCAAGGAGAACTGAAGGGCAGAACTGCCTCACGCTGAGGCAGAAGGGAAGGGAAGGGGGCAGGGGGAAACCTTGCTAATTTTTTTAAAAAACTATTTTTTTCCCCAAAAGATAATGTTTAAAAATGGGATGCATCTTATACACTGGTGCGTCTTACACACTAGCAAAGACAGTAATAATCGTTGCTAATCAAAAGTCCCTGTGCTTCAAACCTAAGGACATAAAAAAATAATAACATACACACTTGTCCTCAGTCTAGGCAAAGAAAATTATACATAAAAATGTGAGGTTTGTGCAAAATATGATTTGTGCCAAACAGATTTTTTTTTCCTCAGAAAAAAGTCTGCTGGACAAAAGCAAGGTTTTTTGCAAAAAAAAATTTTTTTGCAAAAAAATGTTCCGAAGTCCATTCAACAGGAATGGTAGTAGCCCCATTCAACAGGAAAAAAGACTACAGATCATTTGTTCTTGCATGCAGGAACAAACCAGATTTCAAATGTGTAACCACTAGCTGTATTACAACGTGGGATTGTAGACTCAGATTCTAGTTTAACTGCTGGATTAAGGCCAGAACTGTACAACCAAGGAGGCCTTTTTTTCATTACAAGCAAAGGGCAGATGTGAAGCTCAGCTGTTCTCTGCATTTCTTCACACATATCTAGACATGCAGAAGAAGAGAGGGTAATTTGAGCTCTATGGTCTCTTTTATCTAACTGTAAAAGCAATTGCTTAATTTCCAAGAGGCTTCAGTTTATTGCCTGGCAGTTCACAAAGACCTGTTCTGAGAGCTAAGATTTCGTCAAGATAGCTTCTGCTGTGTGCATTGTTTTGTATGAAAGACTTAGGAGGCAATATACATGGCATGCAAAAACAATTTGCAATCTACACCTTTAAAATCTTCTTTTTTTCCTGCACGACTGAGGTCCCCTGTGGTCTTCCCCAGGGGTATCATTCCGTAATTATTGGTTGACCAACAACCACAGAATGGTAACTCTTTGCATTCCAATGCTGACTGCAGCTGAATTTAAACCAGCAGAATGCCTCCATGTAGTGCTGTTTCAGAAAATATTTCAGACTCACAAAGATTATTTCCAAATTATAAAAGTGATCCCAGGTTTGTTCTCCCTCCTACATGGTATTTGCACTTGCTCAAATTTGATATCAGCATCTTCTTTGGTACTGCATCTCATTGGTATGGGTGTGGGTGTTTAAACCTTTGCTCTGTTGGTTGGTTGTGGACTTGTTTGTCATTTTGTTATGGTTGGGGGAACATGTACGGCAGCACTGGAGATGGACAGCATACTACAGTTTGCCCTCGACATTCGCGGGTTTGACTTTTGCGGTTTTAATTATTTGCAATGCCAGCTTGCCTCCCCCCATTCTACCCCACCCATTCCTTGGCTGGTGGGGGGGGAGTAGGAGAATGAAAGAGAGGAAAGATCTTTCCCTCCCCATTGACTTCTCTCCTCCCCACCCCCGCTGCTCCAGGTGTGATTGCCCCAGTGGCAGGGAGGAAATAGTGACCGGGAGGAAAAGATCTTTCCTTCCCTGTTGCCATCTCCCACTCCTGCCGCTTTGGGCGTGATCACCCCAATGGTGGGTGGGAAGGTGAATGGGGGAAAGATATTTTCTTCCCCTTCCCATCTCCTGCCCGCCATTTTCGGGGGGGGGATGGCCGGTGTGGGCAGTGGCAGGCAGCAGAGTGCAGGGAAGAGGGAGTGCTCACTGGAGAGAGAGTTATTCATGTCTTTTTCATTTTTGCAGGGCTTCTGTATCCCTATTCCTCAGAAACGTGGAGGGCCTACTGTATATTTTTTAATAGAAATAAGCAAGATGACAGGAGATCCTGCAATAGTGAGGGATTCAGTTTGATGGAGTTTACTATTTAAAAAAATAAAAATAAAAAATAGTTTTTTGTTTTTTTTGTTTTTAAAAAGGGTCCACAAGAGCTTCTGTGCTTGTGTCAACAGCAGGGGTAATCTGAGCCTCAAAAGTATTTTCTTTAAGAATGGTAATGATAAAAGCTCACAAAGCTGTATTCCTGTATGACTAGAATTAACTTTGCCACTTCCTGCTAGTGCTGTTGGAGACATTTAACATCACAGGCATCCATAAATACTAGAAGTGTGAAGTTCTGATTGCCCATCTACAGAAGTAGGGAACTGTTTTATATTGCTGGAGAAGTTTTCAAGGCAAAGAAATAGTGATGCAAAGGGAGCTTTAAAACAGCTAAGGAATGTTTCAGGGTGAAATGACCTGTGTACTTGTTTATAATAGTTCTGTGTTTCTGGTCAGACGAATATATGTTTAGTATGTATAAAGGTGCTACAGTTTCAGTCAGCCAAACATGCACTCAGAATATACAAGGGTTGCTGCTGTTTCAGTCATAATGGACAGGAAGAGGTATGGCAGCAGAGGCAGGACAAGCCAGTGGAAGAGAAGAGACATCCCACAGCTGTCCCTCCTTCTGTCAGGAATCTCTCCCTGCTGGCCCACAACCAGCAAGGGAGGAGAGAGATCGGGAACACTCAGGGAGCCCGAATATACCAAACACCACGAAAGCACAAGCCGAGCCAGGTCAAGGTCCAGTCCAAAGCTTCAGGAGGCAAAGATTTGTCTGGAGGGTTTCAGGGAGCAGGAGACACAAAGGTTGTGAGGGCTTGCTAATAATTTGGTGCAGGCAAGGAGCAGCCACGCCGGCAGACTTAAATAGCCCCTGAGAGCAGGTGCTGCTCATTATTGTTTCCTCAGCCTAGTCCAAGCAGCCGCCCTCTCAGCAGCCCATTTCCGCCTTCTGCGTGATTGAGGGCTGATGGGCACAGCTGGCTGCAACTCCTCTGCATCATTGCTGGTTCCCTCTCCATCATGAGCTGGCTGGGGAAACTCTGTTTCTGTTTGACCTTCCAGTATAGGGGATGTTTGCGAGTTGACTTGCTCACTCACTGGCTTGGTCTCATGCACAATCAGTTGCTCCTCAATCACAGCATCATCATCTATCACACCTTCTGATTCACCATCCAACCAACAGATTCCTGGCTACTCTAATGGAGCCCCATCAGACCACACAGTATTGCTGCTTAATGCCAAGCCAGTGACTGGCAAGAGCTGTATGGACCAAGACTTCCATCCAGGACAAGCAAGTTGAGTTTGCATATATAACTGAAGCCTGGTTAACTGAAGAGGGAGTTGTCAACTCGACCCAGTTATGCCCATCAGGTTTCCTGGTGTATCAGTAGGCAAGACCTAATGAAGGAAGAGTGTAATGATTTATTATGAGTTCATTCCCCTGTTGAGGTACCCTGTCCAACAATATCCAGAGTTTTAGTGTATACACCTGGCAATAGGGCAACAAGACAGGATGCCCAACTGCACCACTGCCCAACTGTCTCCCTAGCTGAATTGCTGGAGGTGATCTCAGAGGTGGTATTATTCTTCTCCAAAGTTATTATAGAATCTTAGAATCATTAGGAGAGACAACAAGGGCTATCCCATCCAAGCCTCTGCCATGCAGGAATACACTGTCAAAGCATTCCCAACAGATGGCCATGCAGCCTCACTCTTAAAGAAATGGACGTGTCACAGCATTTGATTATCTTGATGCATAACCTGTACTCAGGACAAGAGGCTACCATCAGTAGAGAATATGAAGAAACAGAATGGTTTCTAATTGGCGAAGGGGTTCAGGCAAGACTGCATTTTATCACCCTACACACTAAAGCATCACACATAAATCAAGATTAGACTTGGAGGAAGGAGCCATGAACATTGGAGGAAAGAACATCAACAGTTTAAAATATGCAGATGACACCATATTTTAAATAGAAAATAGGAAAAATTTGAAACAGTCAGTGAAGAAAGTGCAAAGTTTGAACATTAAGAAAAATAATGACCACAGGTGATGTACATAACTTTAAAGGAAATGATGAAGACATTGAAATGGTTCAAGATTTTTCATACTTTGGCTCAATCATTAATCAGAATGGAGACTGCAGTCAAGAAATCAGAAGAAGGCTAGGACTTAGAAGGGCATCTTTGAAGAAAATAGACAAGATCCTGAAGTGTCAAGATATATCATTGAATGCTAAAGTAAAAAGGTGAACAGTGAAGATAGGAAGAAAATCAAGTTATTTCAAATGTGATACTGAGAAGATTTCTACAGATAGCGTGGAATGCTAAAAAAATAAATAGTGGGCTCTAGAGCAAATCAAGCCTGAACTCTCCCTAGAAGCCAAGAGACTGAGACTGTTGCACTTTGGATATATCATGAGAAGACATAACTCACTAGAAAAAACAATAATGCTTGGTAAGCTAGAAGACAGTAGGAAAAGAGGAAGATCATATTATAGATGGATGGACTCAACCAAGGAAGCCATGGACCTGAGGCTTCAATTGCTGAGTAGGCCTGTTGATGGTAGGATGACTTAATAGGAAGACTTGGAGATGTCTTATTCATAGATGCACCATAAGTTGAAGTCAACTTGATGGCAGTTAACAACAATGTTGATTAGTTTGAGAATTTGTTTTTCTCAGTTCTGGTGTGTTTGGGCTTATGTTTTTTGGTTTTACTAGATTTGTTCATTGATTCCTGCCTTTGAGTTCCCATCTCCTAACGACTTCTGGTTCCTTGCTCAGATCTGACCACTGCCTATAGCTCAGCCTTAGAAGTATGTGAACTTCTGACTCCTGCAGCTACTGGATCTATGGTGGGGCTTTCACATTCAACTAAGAATGTAGGGTCAAAGCTGGGGCACAAAAGTTCTTGTGCTTCAGCCTACTTGTCTGTGGATGGTCTTCTCGGCTCAGGCTCTGATTCATGGATTGTGACAGTCATTTGGAAAGCCACTCCATTTCTTTCATAGTTAATAGCTCTTGTATATATGAAAAACCCAGTATTGATTCAATTGCATTTCTCTAAATCCCATTTGCATTCCTATACCATCCTCTTTGCTTATCTGATTCTGAGACTTTGGGTTTGTTTTCTTTTGTTGATACCCACATTCACATTTTCTATACTCTTTTTTTTTTTTTTACAATATAAGCATTTTAATGTATTTTTCCTAATGTAAAGCCAGTGTAGTGTAGTGACTTGAGTGTTGGACTATGACCCTGGACAACTTGAACACAACAACACACAACAACAGCAGAAAACACATTTTTTCACATATTGCCCATTGATTAAAGCAAGCTTGCGCATATTTACAACCAGAGCCAGGAATCTTTGGCTCTGTGCATAGCCACTCCCATCTTTAAAATGTAAGCCTGGTTTTGTATGTAGTTTAGTTTTTTAAAATGTACTTCAAGCCTTACTGCTATGACAGTTTCTGAGGCAAGGTGTTGTTTGACTCACATCTACTCTTGGGAAGTACAAAATGGCTAATTTTAATGAGAGTCCTTAAACTATCCTATTTTTCCATCCATAATTAGGATAGGTTGTTACCCCAAAACATAGGTGCCACAAGGGCCACCCTGAAATGCCAAATACCTTCTTGAAAAGTGGAGAATTAATTAGCTCAAAATCAGGAGGCTGCAAGAGGGGGGCAACTTAGCGAGATCTTTCCTACCAGTGTTTATGGGCACATGCAGGAAAAGAACCAGCCAGAGATTCAGAAGTAAGCTAAAAATGTGTTTTATAGAGGGGAATTCACTCGTTCATGCATACAAGATACACACAATCACACATTCACACAAGAGCTAACTGAAAGAGAAAGGGAGGCAAAATTATAGAGAGGCTGAGGGGTTTGGGAGGATTTATAATTACCGGTCCAGAAGAGTAGTGAAAAGCAGAAATATATTTTGCCTTAGGTAGGACCGAAGGACAGTTCTCATTCAGGAGTCAGACAGACAGAGTGATGGGTAGACCTTCAAGAGACTGCACTGGGCATCCTGAAATCAGGGGTATTTGTACCCTGAAAATAGCCTGTGGCAGTTAATTTTCCAGGTACAGAACAAAGAGAACCTGTTGTGGACAATGAGTCTTTTGCCTGTTGATAGGTTTAGTGCTTTGATTGACAAAAACATGATGGGTGTTGTAATAGCTGTCTATTGTGGGTGCTGTGAGGAAAGACGAAAGAATCCAGGTGTACAAGGGATGGATATCTTGGATATCTGTCAATCAGTGTCCTGGTGGGCTCCACACAGTTGGATTCCCTGGAAAATTCCAGCATCTGTTTAAGCCTATTATCCACAGAAATGGTGTGTATTTGCCTGACAAATGATTCAGTCTTACCTGGAGGAAGTTTCGAGTTGACCTATCCTTCTCACATTTACAGTCAAATTCTTTCCCTCGCTCAGTTTGACCTCTCCGCCACCTCTCAGGCTTGCATTTGATATCAGAGCCAATAAAATGTGTTGCCAATTACATATGATGGCAATTAGGTATGGTGCCCATCCAAACCATACTGATATTGGGGACCCCAAAGTGAGGCCTTACAAGGTGATTGTGGTGCAGTGTGTATAGCAGGAAATCAGCTGTTCTGTAGGAATCAGGACAGCTGGCAACCTGATGTGGCTGAACTGAAAGGGAACCACATATCCCACAGAGCTGATACCTTTAAAAATGCTTTATTTGAAATTGATTCTCTGTGCTCCAGATGTCCCCTCCCCTTTCCTAGGTGCCCTGAAGTCAGAATTCAAATGGAAAATAGTGTGCGTTACATTTTACAACCCTGCTAGATAATTTACTTGCATGGTGCTTCAAAAGCTGCCTGTTTACATTGCAAAAGCTCTGGCACTGGAACACATTTCCTAACTCAGTGGAGCGGATTTGATGAGTTCTATTAGTGGAGGTTGTCTGGGAAAGGAAAAATTTAATGCTGTTGCTGGCCCCGTATCTTGCTTGAAATGGTCTTGGAGAAGTGACATTATTTGCCTGAGTGGGAAGTGTTGTCTGTTGTTGTTGTTGTTGTTGTTGATGTTGTTAAATATTTATTTATATATCATCATGTATATATATGATGCTTTCCAAGCAAAAGAACAACAAAACAGTTCCCTGCCATCAGTTATCTAATTAATACATGACACAAAATGAAAAGGGGATGGCAATATGGGAGGAGATTGTCCAGCAGATACTGCCTTATCTTCTCTCCCACTGAGGCCAAGGCAGTGGCAGCTGGGATGGAGAGGAGAACCTTTGCTTCTGGGCTAGGCATGTTGGAGCGCTTCCTGCCTCTTTTTCTCTCCCTTCAAGGCCAGGACAATGGCAGTTGGGATGGAGGGAGGGTCTTTCATCTTAGAGAATTGGGTGAGATAAGGGGGAATTGTTAAGTGAGGAGAGTTTATGTTTTTCATTAGGCAGCACAGGGCCTTTAATATGTGTTTTTTTTCTTTACTGAAGATGGTGTTTTTTAAGGGAAATTTCACTTTCTAAGTTGGATAGGTACTGGTGTCACAGATGCAGATAATCATATTTTGTGTCCTTTTTAACCTGAGAACATATGAAGTTATGCAATTGGTACTTCTAACCCAGTATTGCCTATTCTGACTGTCAGCAGTTTGTCCTACTGATGGCTGTCCCATCACCTACTGTGCAGAATGTTTGAACTTGGATCCTGGATACAATTTATAGCAGATAATATGACATATTATAAATCCTGGAGCACCTTTCCTCTATAAGAAGTAGGGAAATCAGGGCCATAGTACTTTCCAATCTGTTCAGCCATATGATTTATCTTGTTTTGTCACTGATCTGCAAACCTTTTGAATTTAAATGTGGATCTGAATATGTACTTTAAAACCAGAGCTTAGAAATATTACCTTTTTGCACCATGCCTGGTTGGAATTCTGAGAGTTCTAGCCCCAAATGATTTTTCCAAGCATTTTTTGTTTTATAATTTATTGATATATGGTCTCTCAAGGTACACATTTTGAATAATTTTCTCTCACACTACAAGTCTTTATTTATTTATTGTTTTAAGCTAAGAATTGTTAAAAACAGTTAGGAAACATGAAGACAATGCATAACAAAATTCCAATATATGCGTTAGTTGGGGAAGTGCAGACTAAGTGGGTTGTGTAGGAATTCATACATACACACTGACTCTTATAACATGGGATTCTACTCAGAAAATTCAGTGGGATCTCAGCCCTTAAAAGTTGTATCAGATTTCTAAGTCACTGAATGAGCAGAAACTTCACCATTCCAATCACTACCATTTTCTCCTGTTCTAGCAGAGGATTCCAGTTGCTTGAAACTAATCTGCAGAATTTATAGTATGTGCTCCTAGATATTACAGGAAAATGCCATTATACCAAGCTGGGAATGCTGGAATGAATGTTCTAAAGTTCCAACCTGCTGTGTGCAAATCAATCAATCAATCAATCAATCAATCAAAGCACACCGTTTGAGTTTGCACCATATACCCAGGCACTCTGAGGAGGTGGGGAGGACCAGGCTGTCCCAAAGGGGCAAAGCAGGAATTATTCAGGACATTTGGTGTCATAGACATGCCTCCCCTTATCTTCGTTGTTGTGTGCCTTCAAGTCATTCTGACTTATGGGAGCCCTAAGGCAAACCTATCAAAAGGTTTTCTTGGCAAGATTTGTTCAGAGGTGATTTTCAATTGCCTTTCTCAGGGCTGGAAGAGTGTGATTTGCCCAAAACCATCCAGTGTGTTTCTCAAAAAGAAGTCATGCCAAACTAATCGTCTTTCTGATAGAATTGCAATTGCAAGCTTGGTAGATCAAGGGGAGTGTTGTGAATGCAGTGTATCTTGATTTCAGTAAGGCTTTTGGGAAGGTCCCCCAGCAGGATATTCTTGCAAGCTGTGGGCTAGACAGTGTTAAAATTAGGTGGATGTGTAATTGCTTGACAGACTGAACCCAGAGAGTATTCACTAATGATTGCTCTTCGTCCTGGCGAAGACTAGTGACTAGTAGATAGTAGTAAAAGTGATTTGTAGGGTGACTCAGGGTTCTGTCCTGGCACTTTTTCTTTTTTCTTTTTTTTCTTTTGAATAATTGTCTTAGATAATGGAATAGAAGGTATGTTTATCAAATTTGCAGATGACATCAAATTAGGGCAGTAGCTAATACGTCAAAGGACAGGATGAGCTTCACATCGTCACTGCAGCCTTTGCCAGTTTGAAAGTTGTGCAAGCCAAATATTATGCAGCAGGAAAAGAATCTCAGGCTGACTGAAGCTGGAGCCACACATCATTTTGCTGTGTATGTTTGCTGTTTTCTGCACATTATTGCTGTGCAAAATTTTAGTTTTTTACAGCAGTGTCGAACAACTATCAACAAATATCTTACACAACAAAAATGTTGGGCCAAATCAAATAATCTTGCACAAAAAAATAAGGATGTTGTTTTGCTGTGCAGCATTACTATTTTCTGTACTGCATTTTGTGTTGTGCAACCTTTTTTGGGGGGTTGCCCCCTGACTTTTTGGGGTCTCTTGGGGGACACCTTGATTTGCTCCAAAAATGCAAAAGTTGGGGAAATTAGCAGAGAGCTGGGTATAGTCAAGCGAGGGGCAGGGTAACCCGGCAGAATCTTTTACCCAATTTTTATGGGGTCCAACCAAGTGAAAAGCCAGATAATCGTACCGGTAACTGGATCTTATTAATAAATGTGTTCTCATGCACCAGCGTACTCACTCACGCACACAAGGCCTATCAAGAAAGGAAAGAGGTGAAAATTGATAGAGGATTCAGCGGAGAGGATGTAAAGGCAGTGATACTGCACCTATCCTGAAGTCTTCAGTCTGGGAAGTGGCAAGAAGAACAGAGCTTAGCGAAGAGAGGCGGCTGAGGGGATCACTCAACTAAGAGTGCTGGTCTGCTGGTCTGATGGGGAGTTCTCCATCTCTCAAAAGCTAGGACTACTTATAGGGCAAAACGTAACTCGAGGGCAAGCCATCTCCCAGGAAGAACAATGGCCAAAATAAAGGGAGAAATGTTGCACAATAGCAACTTGGTAGTTTGTATGATTGGTTTATGAAGATGGACCTTGCATTGCAGAGTTTACTAACGTTGGAGTTGTTCAACCTGGGGAAAACCCAATAATCCCCTCAAGTTGGCTATTCCTTGGCTGAAGACCCTTTGTCCATGCAGATGTGTTTAGCCTGAGGTCCCCTAGGGGAACGTGACTGGGGATTTTCCTGGCCTGACTTATTTTTGGTTGTTTGACCTCTTTGTCTACGTACCCATTTGGGCAACCTCTCTGGCATGACGGGCATATTTAATATCAAATTTATAGTCCCTGGGATAGGGTATGCCAGTGGGGTAACAGTAAAATTTCCTCAGTGTCTTGATGCTACAGGATTAAAAAAAAAACCTGCTTTTGACATCTATCAGGATTCAAAAAAATGAGATTTGCCATCCGTAGTATGTTAAGGAATCCCACTTCCTGACTGGTGGCTGCATTGGAGCATTTCCCCACTGGGATCTGTGCTACCACAGCAAATTAGTAGTAGCTTCTGGAGTTCTTCTTCCTATCACTGAAATTTGGTAGAACTGCAGAAGCCATCCAGATTAGCCAAGAGGAGAAGCCAGTGCAAGTATTATTTAGAAGACATGGTATCACAGGGATAACAGTCTCTCCTCTGCAAGTACATGAGCACTTGGTCTAAGGGGGAGGGGCTTCTGCAGACTAACTGATTAACTGACTTGTTTGGGGCAGGAGCTAGCAATCACTAGCTCTTTATAACTGCTGCCAGCAGCGTGCACCTTTGACATGTGCAGTTTTGCTATACAAGTTGGAACAAGAGTTTTTTGCTGGTTTGATTGGTTCCTGGCTTGCTTGTTTCACAGTCTTTCTGGTTGGTTGGTGTTGGTTGGTTGGTTTGCTTGCTTGCTGTGTGAACTAGGTGAGGGCTTGATAGCTTGTTAGTTTTCTACTGTGTCATGGTGTTGTGGTGAGCTTGTGGCCGTTAGTCTAAGGGGGATTGGCTGTGTGTGAACTGAGTGGAAGCTAGCCTGAGTGTATGTTAGCACTCCGTTGTATCCGTTGTGTGAAGGCACAGGTGCTCTGCCTGGCCACAAGGTCCCAAGGTGTTAGGGCAGCTTATTAGAGATAGTCACTCAGGAAGTGGGTCAGGGGTCAGACTGTGGGAGTAGCTAGTGACCACGATATAACTGCATCCTTAGTCTTGAAAGTTTGATGATCAGAGCTTGGTGAACAGGGGTGTTGACGTGTGTGTTTACCAGGGGAGTTTGAGGGGCAAGCCCTGTTTTATTTTTTCTAATTTGACTGTCTAAATTGTTGAATATGGATAGTTAGGGAGCTGCTACAGTCACCTGCAACAGCTGTGGCATGTTTCTTTTCTTACTTGAAGACGTGTTTGGGTAGACCTGTAGCAAGTGCAAACTGCCAAACTCTTGGAGGAGAAGGTTCAGCAGCTGAAGGCCCATGTTGCTAATCTTTGGATTATTAGGGAGGATGAGGATTTCATGGATAGGAAAGAGACAACCTACTTGAAGACGGAACACACGGGAAACATCACTGACGAGGAACCCAGTTTCCTGGAGACAGAAACTTGGAGGAATGTTACACATAGGAGTAGAAATGCCAGGAACCAAGCAGAGAGTTTGGAGCTACAGAATCGATTCCAAGTTCTCACCGTTATTAATGAGGAAGTGGCGCAGGAACAAGAGGTAATGGAATAGCAACAAGAGGTAATGGAACACCAATCAGAGGAAATTGGACAACAGCAAGATCGGCTCTCCCTTATTAATGAGGAAATCGAACAGCAGCAACAGTGTCAGCTTGAAGAGAATGTCCAGGCAACTCTGGAAAAATCTGCACATTGAGTAACCCTGTCAAGCCTCAGAGAATACAAATTCTGGTGGTTGGGGACTCCTTGCTGAGACAAACAGAAGCAACAATTTGCAACCCTGACAGGATGAATCATGAGGTGTGCTGCCTCCCTGGAGCCAAAATCCACAATGTAACAGAGAGGCTAACAAACTGGTCAAGCCCTCTGACCGTAATCTCCTCCTTTTGGTTCATGTAGGAACCAATGACACTGCAGGGCACAGCTTTCAGCATATCACAAAGGATTATGAGACTATGGATAGGAAGCTGAAGGACTTTGGTGCATAGATTATAATTACATCTCTCCTCCCTATTGAAGGCCCATGAAGAGAGAGAAGAGTAGTGGAGGTGAACAACTGGCTCTGCAGATGGTGCTGCTGGGAACGATTTTGGTTTTTGGACCACAGTTTGCATTTTCACAAAGATGGGCTTCTGGCAATGGATGAGGTGCACTCACAGCCATTGGCAGGAACGTTTTTGCCAAGAGTCTTGCACATCTCATCAGGAGGGCTTTAAACTGAGTTCGGGGAGGGAGGGAAACAGTATTATTCAGGGCAGGAATTCAGCAAGTGCTGGGAAGAGAAGCCTAAATGTTATAGATAGAGCAGGCCAAGTAGTACTAGACACCAACAGTGGGAGGAAAAGCAACTTTAGTAAAGAGTTTGTGGGAAGGTCACACGGTCTAAAATGTCTCTACACTAATGCACAGAGCATGGGGAATAAACAAGATGAACTGGAACTCTTAATACAACAAAATAAATATGGTAAAATAGGCATCATTGAAAGCTGGTGGGATGAGTCTCATGATTGGAATGTAGTAATAGAGGAGTAAAACCTATTTCAGAGAACTAGACCAAACAAGAAAGGAGGAGGAGGAGCTTTATATGTCAAGGATATTTACACCTGTGAAGAGATCCATAACTTAAATCCAGGAAGCCAAACTGAGCATCTGGGTAAGAATTAAGGGAGCGAGAAACAATAGGGATGTCATTGTGGGGGTCTATTACAGACGCCCAAGCCAACCTGAGGATTTGGATGATGGCTTCCTGGAGCACACATTCAAAAAGGAGAGATGCAGTAGTAAAGGGATATTTCAACTATCCTGATATATGTTGGCTGTCAGGAACTGAATCCACACAAGCAAATAGCACAGTGCATAAACACTATTTATTAGGAGTGAGATACATCATACAAGACTTCAGTGAGAAGACTGCAGTTCAAAAACAATAGCCAATGCTTTAGAATCCCTGCTTTCCCCTTCCCTTTTCCAAGAGACCTTGAAGCTGTGAGAGCCAGGCAGAGCTTATCAGTGCATTCTTAGCTATTTTTTATCTAACGGTCTCTAGTTCCAAGGCTTCTTGGTTGCATGCAAGCTGCTACTTATGCTGGACTATATATCCCATTATAATAATATGGAGGGCATCCCGACATTGACAGTCAAACTCTGCCAAGAACACAAGGTCCAACAAGTTCCTCGCTTGCCTTGCAGACAATTTCATTGTCCAAAAGGTGGAAGAGGCAGCAAGGGGATCAACTATTTTAGATCCGATTCTGACCAACAGGGAGGACCCTGTTAATGGGCTGGAATTGGTGGGATCCTTAGGTGGAAGTAATCATGCTTTGTTGGAATTTGTCATTCATTAAGTGGGAAGGGGAAGCCAAGTCTAGCCAGACATGCATTCTAGACTTTAAAAAAGCTGATTTCTGTAAACTTAGGGAATTGCTGGCTGAAATTCCGTGGTCAAGAATACTGAAAGAGAAGGGAGTTCATGATAGATGAGAGTTTCTTAAAAGTGAGATACTGAAGGCACAATATAAAAATGTGCCAATAAGGAGGAAAAATGGGAGATGTCTAAAGAAACCAGAATGGTTAACTAAAGAACTCTCAACTGAGCTAAGTGTTAAAAGAAACATGTACAAGAAATGGAAGAATGAAGAAATCAACAGAGGGGGATTCAAACAGATAGCCAGGATATGTGGGAAGAAGGTCAGAAAAGCTAAAGCACAGAATGAACTCAGGCTTGCCAGAGATATTAAAAACAACAAAGATGGCTTTTTTAGATATGTCTGCAGCAAAAGGAGAAATAAGGAAATGATAGGGTCGCTGCATGGAGAACCTGGCCAATTATTAACGGGGGGAAGAGAAAAGGCAGAATTACTCAAAACCATCTTTCCCTTAGTTTTCTCCCAAAAGGAAAGTAGTACTCAACCTGGGGGCAGGGGTGGAGAGGAGGTGGGGAAAAGGAGTAGATGCAGCACAGAATAGGTAGAGAAGTAGTACAGAAATACCTGGCTACTCTAGATGAATTGAAATCTTCAGGGCCAAATGAATTACATCCAAAGATATTAAAAGAATTGGCAGAAGTCATTTCTGAACCACTCGCAATAATCTTGGAGAAGTCCTGAAGAACAGGAAAAGTCCCAGCAGACTGGAGGAGGGCAAATGTTGTCCCCATCTTCAAAAAGGGGGGAAAAGAGGACACAATTATTACCCATTCAGCCTGACATCAATACCCGAAAAGATTCTAGAGCAGATCATTAAACAGACAGTTTGTAATTACTTAGAAAGTAATGCCACAGTCACTAAAAGTCAACAAGGGTTTCTCAAAAACAAGTCAAGCGAGACTAATCTGATCTCTTTTTATGACAGAGTTACAAGCTTGATAGATGAAGGGAATGATGTGGATGTAGCATATCTTGATTTGAGTAAGGCCATTGACAAAATTCCCCATGACATTCTTGCAAAGAAGCTAGTAAAATGCAGGGTGGACAGGGCTACTGTTAGATGGATTTGTAATTGGTTGACTGACTAAAGGGTGCTCACTAATGGCTTCACTTCATCCTGGAGAGAAGTAACTAGTGGGGTGCCACAGGGTTCTGTCTTCGGCCCAGTGCTACTCAACATCTTCATCAGTGAGTTGGATGAAGGAATAGAGGGCATGCTGATCAAATTTGCAGATGACATCAAATTGGGAAGGGTTCCTAATATACTAGAGGACAGGATCAAAATTCAAAATGACTTTAACAGATTGGAGAGCTGGGCCAAAGTTAACAAACTGAATTTCAACAGAGAGAAATGTAAGGTCCTATACTTAGGCAGAAAAAGTGGAATGTACAAATATAGGATGGGGGACATGTGGCTGGACAGCAGTACATGTGAAAGTGATCTAGGAGTCTTGGTGGACCACAAGCTGAACGTGAGGCAGCTGTGTATTGCGGCAGCCAAGAAAGCCAAAACGATTCTTAGTTGCATCAATAAGGGTATGGTGTCTAGATTAAGGGAGGTAATAGTACCACTCTATTCTGCTTTGGTTACACCTCATCTGGGATACTGTGTCCAGTTCTGGTCACCTGATTTCAAGAAGGATATTGAGAAGCTGGAGTATCTCTAGAGGAGGGCAACCAAAATGGTGAAAGGTCTGGAAGCCATGCCCTATAAGGAGCAGCATAGGGAGCTGGGCATTTTTAGTCTGCAGGAGAGAAGGTTAAGAATGGACATGATAGCCATGTTTAAATATTTGAAGGGATTTCATGTTGAGGAGGGAGCAAGCTTGTTTTCCACTGCTCCAGAGATTAGGACAAGGAGCAATGGATTCAAACTACAGGAAAGAGGGATTCCACCTCAGGGAGAACTTCCTGACAGTCAGAGCTGTTCAGCAGTGGAATATGCTGCTTCGAGTGAGGAGGAGTCTCCTTCTTTGGAGGTTTTTAAGCAGAAGTTGGGTGGCCATCTGTTTGGAGTGCTGTGATGTGTATTCCTGTGTGTCAGAAGGTTGGGCTGGATGGCCCCTGCAGTCTCCTCCAACTCTATGATTCTTTGTAAAGATTGTAATGAAATAATGAACGAGTAGAGCATTTTGACAGGTTTCTACTTTTAGGGCCTAGAATTTGGCTTACTTTACAGAAGCAAGCTTCTGGGATGTTTCATTGTGCGTTTTATAGATTGTACATTTTGTCTGTGTGTATTTAAATAGATTTTATATTCATCTCACATATATCTCATGCTCAGAGAAGAAAGGAAGGGAAGAATTTTAAACTCTTAACATTTAAAAGCAAATGTGATTTAATGATATCACTGAAACCTGGTGGGAGTATATTTTATATTATATATATACTGAAGTATATTAATAGAAAAGGATAGCCTACTGCAAAGAAGCAGACGAAACAGAACAGAAGGAGAAGCAGTGTTTTATGTGAAGGATGTGTACATCTGTGAACAGCGTTCTATGACTTTAAGTATGGAGGTAGTCTTAAAGCAGGTAGAGAGCCTTTTGATAAAAATTAAAGGAGAGATAAATTGTTTTGTGAGTGTCTACTATAGTCCCTCCCCACCACATTTGCTTTGAGGGTGTTCCTGCATGGCAGAGGGTTGGACTGGATGGCCTGTGTGGTCTCTTCCAACTCTGAATTTCTATGATTCTATGATTCTATGATCACATTGAAGGTGCCCTCCTAAAACAAATGACCAAATATTCAGAAAGGAGAGATATAGACCCTTTTCACATGTTTTTTTTTAGTGCGAGCGCCTCTTGAGCGTTGCGCAAATGGGAGTGTCGCTCCGTATGACGCAATCCCACACGCGCAAAGCTCACGAGGCTAAAGCACATAGGCGCGCATGCATTTTTTGATTTTCGGCTTTAAGCCGAAAATGCCCCGCGCTCGCGCAATGCTCATGGCGCCCTCGCGCACTTACCTGCGCGTGGTGCGTCGGCGAGCCAGGCGGGTTGCACTTCCTTCCCCCAGTGCAGCCTACAGCTCCCAGACTGCACTGCGGAAGGAAGGGGCGGGGCACTAGCGCGACGGTCGCGCTAAGGAGGAAGCCAATGCGGGAGGAAGAAGGGCTGTCGTGAGCTGCTGACGTGAGCGGCTGCTCGTGCAAGCACCGCTCCCCACTGCCGCAACAAGGTACAGTGCGGAAAGGGCCATAGTAGCGATGGGTGATTTCAACCATTCTGATCTTTGTTGGAAGTCACGCCCGGCCAAGATTGTGAAGTCCAACAAACTCCTTGCTAGCCTTACAGACAGTTTCATTGTACAAAAGGTGGAAGAGGCAACAAGGGGATCAGGTATTTTGAATGTGATCCTAAACCAATAGAGATGAACAGATCAATGGAATGGAAATTATGGGATCCATGCATAGAACTGACCATGTAGCTAATACTCCAGAGGATGGGATCAAGATTCAAAGTGACCGTGGCAGATTGGAGAATTTGGCCAAAACTAACAAACTTACCAGTAATTTCACCTGGAATAATGTAAGGTACTATATCTAGGCCAGAAATATGAAATGTACAAATACAGAATGTGTGACAGCTGACTTTAAAGCATTCCATATGTAAAGGATCTAAGAATTTTGTTACACCACAAGCTAAAAATGAGTCAACAATGTGATACAGCAACCAAAAAGCCAATACAATTCTGGGCTGCAGCAACAGAAATATAGTGTCCTGATAGGGGGAAGTAGTAGTGCAACTTTATTTTGCTTTGAAATAGTGTGTACAGTTCTAGGCATCACAATTCAAGAAGGCTATTGAGAAGCTTGAATGCTTCCAGAGAAGGGCAACCAAGATGATCAAAGGTCTGGAATCAAAGCCTTTTGAGGAACATTTTGATTGTGGCTAGCTTGAGGAAGACTGAGATATTACAAGATAACTATATTTAAATAGCTGAAAGGATATCATGCAAAACATGAAGCGTGCTTGTTTTCTGCTGCTCTGGAAGCTAGTACTTGAATCAGCAGATTCAAATTACAAGAAAAGAGATTCCACTTAAACTGTATGTGTTGTTAAACACTGAAATAAATTGCCTTCAGAAGATGGTGGAGTCACTATCTTTGGTAGACTTGGTGGTAGTACAGGTTGAATGTGCATTTTTCAGGAATGCTTTAGTTGTGTATTCTTCCATGGTAGGGGTTTAGACTAGATGGCCTTTGTGGTGCCTTCCAGCTCTATGATTCTGTGATTCTTTCAATGGCAGGAAGCTGGACCAGTACTGGTGTCCCTTCTAAAATACTATGTAGACATTTTTATTCTGTGAACCATTTTCCTTGAATAGTGCTTCCTTAACGGACAAAACTGTTAGTATTTTTAATTAGAAAACCCTTCTTTAAGCTACCCTGATTCCACGTAATGCAACAGAAGATGAAACAACCAATTAAATAAATAAATGAGCTACGCATGTCTCCATTAAGTAATAGTCATTGAGATGGGCAATAAGAAGTATTCCTACCACGATAGAGTTTCGGCTTTGATGATGGCAATTATTCTTCACATTCTCTATTAGAAGTATAATTTAATTTTCATTTTTTTGTGAAATCAAAAGAGCATAAGAGTGCCCTACTGAATCAGAGCAAAGGCTGATCTTAATTGTTTTCCCCACTGTGGTCCATCAGTTGCCTCTGTAAATCCCACAACCAAGCCATGGTGGCAATTGTCCTTTCTTGCTGGTTTTCAGTGGGCAGTGCTTCTGAATGTCCAGTTCTATGTGCTGAGCCAATGCCTGCATCAGACAAGTTTATTATTTTGGCCAGGTTACCACTACTCCCATACCAAGCACATTTGCAAATCTTGTGGAGTGGAAAGTCCTGGACATTTTAATGTTTCCCATAGTGTATGCATTTTAGTGTGCAACTTATCCTAATTCACCCATTTTTAATATAGTCTCCCCTAAGGGACATGCATTTTACCCTCAACTTTCTAATCAGAGAGAACTACGTTGCAAAATTCAGAGCACTAAAACTCAGAATTTGGTTCGTATATAAATTCAGGAACTAAGAACTGGTTTGTTTTTTATTAAAGCAGGAAACAGAACAAATTTCTCTGTAAGCCCTATACCTTATATTCCATTTTTCTTTCAGACTGAGAATCAGTTCCTCTTCTTTTTTTCCATTTGCCCTGTTCTGTCAGAAAACAGCTAATTAAGGTTTCCTTCCCCTTCTCCTCTTCTTTGCTTCCTTCTGTATCACATCAGAGAGGAATACTAGTGCTTTCAGAATTATCAGGACAATGTGCTGAAAAAGAGGTACAACAGTTTTATATTCAAGTGAGTCAGGACACCTATATGTATAAAAAGAGAAAGACTTAAGTGGATAAGACACCCTGACCGACCCAATTTGGACAGAGTGTACTTTCTCTTTCCTAAAGGCCCTGCTAGTAAAAACTAGTATTTTCATGTCGAAAATATCTTCTTTCTCTCTTTCTCACATGCTGTTTCATCTGGAATTTTCACAGATTTCCTCTTTTTTGATAAAATAGTGTCTTGACCTATCAAAAGACAGCCACACCAAGTTTTTCTTTCTTTCTGTGCAAGAGCACAACAGTGAGTCTTTTATTTTTGGTCAAAGTTTTCACAGTTTGTGCAAGATGTCTCTGTACCAAAGCAATCTCTTCCCTTTTTGTGACTCAAACTATAATACACAGCAAGCAAAGAAGGATAGTTTTACTGATCAAAAGATTGAAACAACCTATCAAGGGCTTCTACATACAAATCAAAAGATATAAAACAGTCCCTCCATGCAGTAAGACAGCAGTATAATCACAGTCTCTGCAGAAAGCGTGCTTCCAGAAATACGGATGTAAATCTTTCCTTAGGTCACCTGTGCAGGCAAAAATAAACAATTTCATTTTTTTTCCTTGCCGTTGGATGGGATTATGGGTTTTGCATTGTTTGTAGTGACTTTGTGTGTGTGTGTATGTATATACATACATATTCATACACACACACGCATATATACATACATAGAAAAAAAGAGACACACAGACAGACAGACAATAAGATACCCTGACACACGTGTGTGTTTGTGTGTGTGTGTGTACAGTAGTCCCTTCATATTCATGAGTTTGGCACTCATGGATTTGATTATCCAAGGGTTACTTTTACTTTACTTTTAAAGTAAAGAAATTAAATAATTTCTTTACTTTAAAAAAAATCTAACTTGTTTGGAGAAGATATTTTGGAGAAGATACTTTGTCTCCAGGAATCGCTACATCCTCCAGCATGATTCTGTGGTCCACATCAGCCCGAAGTGTACCATAGAGTCAGGCTGGAGGACCTAGAGATTCCAAGAGAGAAAATTCTCTAGGAATTGCTAGGTACTCCAGTCTGTTTCTGTGGCCCACTTTCACTGGAAGTTGACCATAAAATCATGCTGGAAGACCAGAGATTCCTGGAGAAGTGTTCTCTGGTTTAGGGGTCAAAAAGAGCATTTGTGGTTTTTATTTTATTTTATTTTTATTTGAAGTTTTCCCACCTTCATGGGGGGTTTTACACCACTGACCCTTGCAAAGGTTGAGGGCTCACTGTATATAGACATTTTTTATATATATAGAAAGCGGTATCTTCTATGAGAGATATACTTTTTCTGTGCAAAAATGATGGCTTTTGCATAAGAAAGAATATTATAAATATAACTATTATAAATTGTATTTAGTTATTGTACATATATGCTACCTTTATGCCAAATTTCTTTAGACAATTAATGATAGCTTACTGTTTATTCATAGGACAATCCTATATGTGTTCACAGCCAAAACATTTTTTTGCACACACAAAAAAAGTCCCCAAAAGCAAAAAATCTTAACAGTGGTTGATGATTTATTTGTTTGTTTGTTTGTTTTGATGGAGTGTCTCCATGCCTCAAGACAAGCATGTTTGGGTATAGCTTTTACATTCCTACTCACAAATACGTTTTGGAGGAGGTAATGCTGTGGGTGTCAGAGTTACCCTCCATTGTAGGTGTGTGAAGGCATACAGGGTGGGATTTGTAGTACTAGAGGCCTGAAGTTCATGTAGCTGGCCTGCCTGCTGTAGATGTTAATTGCTCTTGCATTCCTTTGCTACCATTCCCAAAACATCCCAGCTTCAAAAAGATAGTAACTTGGCAACCCCCACAAGTCAGGAGCTACAAGGTCAACCTTACTGAATTCTGTAGGAGGGAGTGAATTGTTACAATTTGCTGCCTGTGAGAATTTATTCAGTCTGAATCTCTGAAGTCTGCTGTGCTGTTCAACCTCTAAAATAAATCTTGCTTTTTGCATGTTTGTTTTGTGTGTTTGAATCGGTCCCTGACAGTGGGGGGGTTCCCCAAAAATGACATAGTTTAGGGCCCCTGCATGTCTTAATCGGGCCCTGGTTTTTATCCTTACTCTGTCATGTTTGCAGAGGTTGCCAGCTTCCCTCCAGGCACAATTCAAAGTGTTATGATGAACTTTATAGTCCCAAAATGGCTTGGACTCAAAATACTCAAGGGAACACTTCCTCCTTTACCATCCTCTCCAATTCCAAATATTGGGAGGAAAGGCCTTCTCTGTGAGCCATCTTTAGACCCCTGGGATTTTTCATTGCTGTAGCTGGTCAGAATTACTTTGCTATAACTGAGTAGGATTTAAGCACAAGAAGGGTAAAATATAATCTCTAAATAAATTCATGGACAGACAAATAAACCCAAACCTGAAACTCTCCAATTCTGATTTTACCATAGTGGGCAAAGAACTGGGAAGAGAAAAAAAAGGAAAATAAGTACATTCTGGTCCCAGCTCTTGAAGTTTTGCATTATAAAGTTATGATCAGGTGGGCTTATTGCTGAATGAGTTCTGGGAACGTTGACTCAAATTATAGTTAGCCTTTGCCAGGCAAATGGAGAAGTCCTCACATTTTTACCTCTCCCTCTAATTCACCCAGATGGGATGACTTGAAATAGAGGCAGTTCTGAGAGAGAAGGCTTCTAGTGATAGCTGGCCCCATTTGATGACAAGGAAGAACAAATGCAAGGATCTTAAACTATATTAAATCAGTTTAATTGAGTGTGTATTCTCCTGAGGAGTGGAGAAACTAGGGCTTTCTAGATGCTGATGCTACTCCCATGATTTTTTTTATGTGAGAATAGGAAATCCAAAAACGTCTGGAAGGCCAGAGGTTCCCCATCTTCAGATTCTGGGGCTCAGTATGTGGCTTGTTATTGAAGACTCAGTCATCATAGCCAGATGAGTTTTCATTTTGGAAGTGTATGCCATTTGATCATTGTCTTTTGGATTTGCTTTCAGCTCCCAGTTTCGATTATGGGAACATGCCATCCCCCCTTGGAGAATCAGAGAGTACTATCACTGTTCTGTTGAAGCCAGCACAAGGCAGAGGTGCCCCAATCAGGTACATGAAATCCCATCTACTCCAGGGACCTTCTCTAGTTTATGAGAGGGATTTGCCTTCCTTAGCAGAATATATTTAAATTTTGCTGTACTTGGTTCTTTTTTTTTTCTTTTTTCTTTTGTTTAAAAATGTGAATTGCAACCATATGGGGGGAGTAGAATTAGAGTCTGAACTGCACTGCTTGGGAAGTCACACTTGTCTCTTCTGTGCCATTTTTCTGCTTAAAAATCCCTCCACCTGGGTACAAATACACCGAGATGAATTTGTTAAGGGAAAGCATTTTAGCTTTCAAACGCATTGCTGCCAGTCCTGTCCCACTCTGCCTAATAGCACTAAGTGTGTATTAATTTGTTTGTGTTAGTCAGAACAATAACATCTTAATTGTTTTAACCTTTAATTGTTTTAAATGTTTTTACATTTTAATTTATTGTTGGAAGCTGCCTTAGGTCCCATTCCGGGAGAAGGGCAGCATACAAATATAATTAATTATGCCCTATATGCAAGGATGCCCTTCCCAGAAACCCCACGTAAAACCAAAAACATGAGCATCAAGTCCCGTTCTAGTCTGTGGATGCAACGTGCATACACCTGCCATATCCATTGACTATAATGAAACATGACACTTCACATCACCTTGCCTTTATGCATGCAGAGGTCATGCCAGAAGAGGGCGGACTGTATCTTATTCATGAGTTTTTGGCTCAGGTTTAGTGAAACCTCCAAAGCTGTAAATCTTTTAGCTCCACAGTTGTCCCTGATTTTCACTGCAGGCCGTTCTGCATATTCCCATTCTTGTTTCAAAATCAACGCAGTGCTGATTTGTGAGGGCTCTTACTCTCTTTGTGGCTGTTTTAAAATAACTGTCTTAAAAGACTGTTTGGATTATCAGGAAAAGTATTTCATTTTAAAGTTGAAGGCTTTCACAGCCGGAATCCATGGGTTGTTATGAGTTTTCCGGGTTTTGAGGCCATGTTCTATTAGTATTTTCTCCTAATGTTTCGCCTGCATCTTCAGAGGATATGGTGGCATGGAAGTGAAACAGAGTATATATACTGTGTAGTCCCCTGGATGGGAGGGAGCAATTTGCATGTGTTACAGTTGGCCTATTGTTAAATGGGATATCCCCCAGGGTTGTATTGTTAATCAGGAGATATGCATAACCTTGCATTAAGTACATTAGCAGCCCATTGTGTTGTTCCCTGTAGAGGGACTCTAAAAACTCTGGCAGACCATGCAAAAAGAATCTTGTGAACCCCACCTCCTGAAAAACAAACAGAACCATCTAAACTGGGCTCTACAGGCCAATGATTATTCCGGTTCAGACATTGGAAGAGCCTCAAGACCTGGAAAAAACACAGCAGTGAAGATAAGCAGCCAACCAAAGGGAATGTGTTTTTACCATACATCAAAGGGGTCAAAGGACAGACAAAGTTAAAAATGCAAAATGCAGTAACAGCCAACAACAAATAATGAAAAATTTAGCCTAAAAAAATTAAAAAGTTGAAGTTGTTGAAATAATTCTCCTGCATCTCTAGTAAGACTGGTTATGTGACACCACTTGGCCTAATGTCTTCTTTGCTAACTTTAATACACAGTGCATCCTCAGCTGGTGCAACCTCCACACACATGAATGTGAAGTTGTGTGAAGCCTTGTGTGCTGTTATTGTCAATGGGTGCACTGGTTGTGCATGTTGTATCCATTGAAGATAATAGGATGGAGCATTCTTTTTTGTTTGCTTGTTTGTTTCACATGAGGATTTCTAGAATGCAGCCTCTGCATATATGGAAGGGGCACTGTACTATCTTACCTAACCTAAATAGACTTGTACATGCTCCCCAGGGTTGACTTGTTAATTTTTGCTTGTACATAAAAACAGCTAGCAGGTGCTGAGTTTTATATAAACTCTACATCTGAGTAGGCCTACAAACCCAAATTGTATTATTCAGCAGGGATTTTGTGGTGAGCTTTCTACATCCAGAGCAAGAATGGCAGTGTGAGGAAAGTACTTACCATCTTATCTCTTTCTCTTCTTTCTAATTAGACTCTGCATTTCTCAGAGTTAGTGAACGAGAAATAATTCCCTCCCCATCCCCACGCTACAATGAATAACTCTTGTTTCAGTATTGGGAGTTTTGGTTGCTGTGTAATGCATTTTAATGTATAATACCCCATCTGTCTTGAAGTACAAGAGGTGCCTGGGAATCCTGTCAGGCATTTAAACAGTGTGCTCTGACACTTTGCTATTAGACTTCTGATCTTGATTGAGGAAGGGGAAAAAAATTCAAACTGCTTCTGAGTTGGCATCTTCAATTAGAAGCTTCAGTCAGCCTCACTTTGTTTGTGAGATGAAGTGTGTTTGGTGTGAATTGTGCCCATGGCTTGCAGCATTAAAACTGCTTCTGTGGGTTTCCTGGAGGCTCTTGCCCACATGAAAAATCTGAGCAGGTGCTTTTGCAGTCATTATGCACATGGTTGACCGAGTCTTCCTTCGTTTAGTTTTGGCAGCAATGAAATAGAAGAGAGAAGGCTCAAAAAAGGGTATCCAAGTGTGGCAGCTGCCTCTCAGTAGGACTGCTTAGCCAAACCCTGTGATCTCTTTCCTCTTAGACAACTCCCAGTACTTTTATATGGGGAAAGCTAGTGTCTGTGCATCTGCTTCACCAAATCATTCAAACCCTGTGGATGTTCTGCTAATAAGGGAGAACATTTTTGGTTTAGCTTTGCAATCTAGACAGACATGAGAAGACAGAAGCCTTCTATCTAACATATGGCAATAATAATAATAATAATAATAATAATAATAATAATAATAATAATAATGATGATGATGATGATGATGTTTATTTATATCCCGCCCCTCCCAATGGATCAAGGCGGCATTACAACAGTATATAAATACATTAAAAACACTAAAATGTAACCCATCCTCCCCACCCACCAACCCTTCTAACCCCCAAAACACATTAACTATTAAAAACAAATTAAAACAAAATTAAAAACAACACCTATCTATCTATCTATCTATCTATCTATCTATCTATCTATCTATCTAGATATACATACACACCTCCAAAATAATCCTAACATGCTAGTAGGGCTGAAGAAAATGCCTCTCTTGATAATATCATCCCATTTGCAGTAGGATATTTCAGTGACTGAGGGAAAGCAAAAATATTTTCAAGGTTTATGGTGGTGTTGGTGTTGGGACTTACATTTGATGCCAAAAGGTTGTTTCCAGTTATTTTTGCTTAATTTTAAATAGAACTCTTGACAATACTGAGGAATGCCCATTGTTTTGTTTCCCAGAGTGTCCCATACATCATGTTTTTATAGTATATTCTGTAAAGGAAATGGTGCAATTACTTTTGGCCACAAAATGCCCCAGAACAAACCTCTTTATCTTCAGCATTTTAGAAATAGATCTACAGTGAGCCCTCCACTTTTGTGGGGCTTAAGAGTGCTAGACCCCTGCGGAAATGGATAAAACATGAATAATAATCATGAACACGTTTAAAAAAAAAACACTGAGAACACTTCTCTAGGAATCTGTAGAACCTCCAGCATGATTCTTTGGCTTCTGATGGAAGTGGACCGTAGAATCATGCTGAAGGGCCTAGAAATTCCTAAAGAGAATGTATTTTTTTTTAATGACAGGGCAAATAAAGTTAGATTTTTTAAAAATAAAACAGAATAAAATAATCCACGAATAATCAAATCTATGATTGCTGAAAGCTTCCTAATACCATACCTTTTAGGTACCTGAATTGACACATAGTTACCATTCAGAATTTGTCCTTCCCCAAATTTTGCAATGGAGTTCCCCAGACAAAATGCATGCAGAAAAATATTTATATTAGGGTCAATTTAAACACAAAAATAATGTTCAAAATGCATAATATGGGATAGATTTCTTGCCAGAAAATGTAGGTGTTAGTAACATATGTATAAAAAACTGTGGATATTTGGGGAAATGCAGACAAAATGGTATATCCACTTCTAGACAAGATGGTATATCCACTTTAAATATCAGAAATTGTGTCAAAAAGTAATCAAGATAGAAAAAAAATTCAAACTTCAGCATGAATTAAAAAAATTAGAAACTGAGAGAAACCAATATTGTCAAAATTCATCCATCTCTAGAAAGCCAGTTCCATTGGACTATAATTATGGAGATCAGGGTTTGAGTCCCCTCTTGGCTGTGGAAACCCACTGGGTGACCTTGGCCAAGTCATGCTGTCTCAGCCTCAGAGGGGGGAAAGGGAAACCCTCTCTGAACAAATCTTGCCAAGAAAACCCCAGGATAGGTTTTGCCTTAGGGTCACCATAAATTGGACATGACTTGAAGACACACTACAACAATATTGTAGAACATGGATGGGCAACTGCAAACAGGATAAGGGCTATTTTTTCCTTCCTTCACCCACCTGGCGCAGCAGCACATTTCAGCACAGCCAAAATGTCAGGATATCACTTCCGGTCTGCCATTTTGGCCACATTTAGGGCTGATTTCATTTTGTCTGTTTCAGGGAGGTTGGGAGGGGCTAGGGGGTTAGGGGAGCAAACTGTTATCTTTTTATGCAAGCCCATGTGCAGCCAACAGGCCACTCAGAGCCACTCTTTGCCCATCCCTCATGTAGAAGATTATTTAGAAGCAGGAAAATGATGACACTGTTTTTTAGATCCATAGTTTTATCATCCATAATATCTGTCTATCACCCAGCTACAAAAACATCTGGATTATTCTGCAAGGGAGTTTAAAGGCAGCAGGACCTTGAAGCAATTAATTTAACTCTTATATTAACTCTTTCTTTTCTTTTCTTTTTTTTCTTTTTCCTTTCCAACCTACTTTCGTGGTGCTATATCTCCAGCACATACCAAGTTATTGTGGAAGAAGAGAGACCCAAGAAGATAAAGCGGGAGGTGGGTGGCCAAGAGTGCTTTCCTGTGCCATTGACCTTTGATGATGCCCTGTCTCGTGGCTCAGTTCACTACTTTGGAGCTGAGCTTCCACCTAGCAGCCTTCCAGAAGCCAAACCCTTCACTATAGGGGACAACCAAACATACAATGGTTATTGGAATCCACCTCTGGAGCCCAAGAAGGCGTACCTCATCTATTTCCAAGCAATTAGCAGTCTCAGAGGCGTGAGTAGCAACCTCTTGGTATAAACTGGGATTTATTGCAACATTTTGATGATTCCAAATTAAGGACCAGTTCCATTATTTAACGGGAGGGGTGTCCTGCTTTTTCATCAGTTGAAACCACTCAAATGCACATGCTGCTAGCAAAGTGAGCTGCTGGGGGAGTGGGGAGATGCCAAGCCAGCTAGAGACTTTGCAATCAGTGTGCATGCAATCAGTCCCAAGTGAGCTTCCTTAAGTCCTTCGTGCTCCCTACAGTATATAATGTGAGTTCCATTTTTCAACCAATTCTATTTTCTGACAGTGCTCTGGTCTCTAATCTGCCAGATAAGTGGGGGAAGCCTGTATTTATCCACCTTCACAGGATTGGCAATGGGTCTGTGGTGGAATAGGCAAAGGTCTTGTTCTCAGCTCTCTGACCTGTGTTCTTGGAATTATTAAATCTGATTTCTGCATGTAAAGCGTGTGCTCTCTTACTAAATGATATCCTGTTTCCTAAGATCTGGGCAAGTGGTTGTGGAACCTAGACACTGGTTATGTATGAATATTTGTTTTTAGGGATCTGAGATTCAGTGTGGTATAACGATTCCAGTAGTGGACTATGACCCTGGAAACCAGGGTTTGATTCCCTACTTGGCCATGGAAAACCACTGCATGACCTTGGGTGCATCACACACTCTCAGCCCAAGAAGACCTCATGATAGGTTTGCGTTAGGGTCACCATAAATCAGAAACAGCTTGAAGGCACATAACAACAGCAACACCTGAGGTAGGGTGCTTGCTTGAATTGGGATATTTTAAAAAAAAAAAATGCTTCCTTTTCTTTTCCTCATAATGACATTAACATTTTAAAGGAATTTTTGAGCATCCATAATAATTATTTGAAAAGGTGTACTTGATAGGTTTGAAGGTTACTTTTTATTTATTGTTTTGCCTTGACCTCCAATCACCACCATATTATGCTCAGTAGAAATTGGCAGAAAACTTCCTAGGGTAAAAAATACCGTGCAAATTCATAAAACACTTTGAATGAGCACCTCCCTTCCTGCTTTTGGAGTACAGCAAATGATCATCTTTGTGGACAAGTAAAACCTGCCTGTCTGTTTTCTTCTATGCTAGGAAACAAGGCTGAGTTGTGTCCGAATAGCCCGGAAAGGTAAGCCTTCTTCTTTCTGACTTTGCTTATTACTACCATGGTTGACTAGGCTTTCTGTTTTGTATTCTACTGCTGAATAATGTGTATTGTTTGTTTCAGTAGAGTAATGGTTAGCAACAAGATAGCTGCCTGCAAGACATACATTTATTTGATTGTTTGAAGTTTTTCTTTGTCATCTCCCAGCCCACTAGGGCTCCCCAAGGTGATGAACAAATAAAAACCAATTAAAGCAATAAAACATTTTTAAGCACATTAAAATACTAAAAGTAGTCTAAAAACAACCCTAAATCCAGTTTTAAAACACGTTGAATGCCATGCAGAACAGCACTCTTTTGACTGCTCACCAGAAGCTTAAAAGAGATGGGAGTTCATCCTTGCGTAGGGAGTTTCTCAGTTGAGATGCTGCTACAGAGAAAGCCCTGTTACATTTACCAACCAACTTAATTTCATGATGTGTTCACATACACAACAGGGCCTCTTCTGAACATCTCTGATTTCTGGTAGGCTCATATAGAAGGAGGCAGTCTTTGAGATATCCTGGCCCCCAGTTATTTTGAGCTTTGTAGGTCAACATCAACACCTTGAATTGAGCTCAGAAACAAATTGGAAGCCAGTGCAGATCTGGCAAGACTGATGTTACATGACTTCTAAAATACACATCTGATACTAGTCTGGCTGCTGCATTTTTCACTAGCTGCAGCTTCCAAACACTTTTCAAGGGCAGCCCCACATATAGCACATTATAGTAGTCTAAACAGGAGGTAACTAAGGCATGAACCACTGTGGCCAGATCTTCCTTCCCCAAGAAAGGGCATAGTTGGTTCACCAGCCGAAGAGGAGCAAAGGCACTTCTGGCTGCTAAAGCAGCCTAGTTTTCTACGAGTAGCTCTGGGTCCAAGAACATCCCCAAACTACGAACCTGAATTTTTAGAGGGAGTGAAACCCATCCAGAACAGGATGAGATCCCAAAACCAATTTCCTTCCCCAGGAAATTACTTGAAGTTGTGTGGAGGAGGGAAACAGTATCCTTGAGGACAGGAGTTCATCAGGTGCAGGAGATAATAGTCCAAATGCTATAGAGAGGACTGGGCAAATGAATCCAAAAGTGGGAGGAAACAAACCTTAAATAAATACCAGCGGAGCATTTATTTACAGAGCATAAGAAATAAATAAGGAACTTGAACTCATAACGCAGCAAAACAAATATATAGTAGGCATCACTGAAACCTGGTAGGAGTCTCATGATTGCAATATAGTAATAGAAACATATAAACTATTTCAGAGAAAGGAGACCAAACAGGAAAGGAGGAGTAGCATGATATGTCAAGGATGTTTACACCTGTGAAGAGATCCATGACTTAAATCCAGGAAGCCAAGTTGAGATCATCTGGGTAAAAATTAATGGAGAGAAACAACAGTGATGTCATTGTGGAAGTCTATTACAGACCCCCAAGCCAGACTGAGGACTTGGATGATGCTTTTCTAGAACAAATGACCAAACATTCAGAAAGGAGAGACATGGTAGCAATGGGAGATTTCATCTATCCTAATATTCATTGGAAGTCACACTCTGTCAAGAATATAAGGTCTAACAAATTCCTCATTTGCCTTGTAGATAATTTCATTGTCCAGAAGGTGGAAGAAGCAGCAAGGGGTTCACATATTTTGGGTCTGATCCTAACCAGCAGGGATGACTTGGTTAATGGGGTGGATGTGGGAGGATCCTTAGATGGGAGTGACTGTTTTTTTTCCTGGAGTTTATTATACAGCAAAAAGGAGAAGCCAGGTATAGTCAGACATGCATTCTAGTCTTTTAAGGAAGCTGATTTCAGTAAACTTAGGAAAATACTGGGTGTGATCCTGTGGTCAGAGAGAAAGGAGTTCATGATGATGATGATGGTGATGGTGGTGGTGATGATGATGATGATTTGTTACCCTTCCCTCCCCTAGGCTTGAAGCAGGGTACAACATAGATACAACTAAAAACAAATCATGGTTAAAATACACTAAAACAGCAACCAGTTAAAATACAAATAAACCATAATTAAAATATATTGTAATTAAAAGTACAATTGAAAGTAGAAGTACAATGAAAGGTACAATTAAAAATAGACTGGGTGGGTCTGCCAAAAGAGATAGGTCTTTAGTATTTTTTAGAATTTGGACAGCGTATTTTGCTGTCAAATCTCATCTGGCAGGTCATTCTGTTACCCTGTGTATTGAGAGGTCCCAGGAGGGGCGCCCAGATTGCCAAATAAAATACAAGTTGGGGGAAATTAGCTGGAACACTCTCTTGGCTAAACAAGAGGCAGGGTAACTTTAGCAAGATCTTTAGCCCAGTGTCTACGGCTTCAGGTCAGGGAACAGGCACGCAAGTTTAAAGTAACCAAAAGTAACATTTTTACTGAGAAACAAACAGAGAATAAAGCAACACACACGCTAACTAACTGGAAGGCAGAATTGGAGAGAGAAGGGATGGGTAATATGACACCTGGTCTTGTTGTCCTGGAGGAGAAGATGGGGTTCCGAAGAAGAAAGCTCAGCATGGCAGGCTGAGGGGAGTTCCTTAGACAACCAGCAGCAAGGCGGGATGGCAGTCCAAAGTAGTCCAAAGACCGTTTGGAAATGCGGGGTTTTTATAGGGGAGTTTGTGCCTACCAGCTATGGCAAGCCAGGTGAGAACAAAAGGAGTTTTAGCGCTGGACAAAGGATTTGGCAAAGGTCAGGTTCACATGATTGGATTTCTCTTGATGACAATAGAGTGGCCGGTACGTTGATGGCCCAACATAAAGGAATGGCTTTGCTAAGAGCCGTGCCACTATTGTGAGGTTTGCATCTGGAAGTTCCCTGAAGCTATGAGCGAGGCTTGAGTTGCTGGCCTCAATGGGGGTCTGGAATGTAAAACCATTAGCAGCCGCACTCTGTCCGTGCTTGTCCGGAGAACCTCGCAAACACGTGGAGTGGGGTGGCTGGAAAAAGGTCAAGCTAAGGCCAAATTGTTTGATATCAAAGGTGATATCTGGGGTCCTCACCCACAGTGCCATAGCAGGAGTAACAATTCCATAGTCTAGGGGTGGCCAGTGACAAGGTCATCTGGATGACCACTGCTAGTCTAGTCCTGGTCAGTTTAAGTACATAGCTCCCAAAGGACCTGAGTGTACATGGTGGATTGTATGGGAGGAGGCAATCCCACAGGTAACTTGGACCCAAACCATGTAGGGCTTTAAAAGGAATAACTTTGCCCAGAAGCTAATTGGCAGCCAGTGGAGTGATTTTAATATCAGCATGCTATGTTCACTCCTCACTGTACCTGTAATCAATCTGGCGAACATATTTTGGACCAGTTGGAGTTGCCAAACTTGATACAAAGATAACCCAGTGTACAGTGTATTGCAGAAGGCCAATCTTGAGGTTGCCAGCATGTGTATTACCGTCTTTAGGTCATCAGATTCTAGGAAGGGGTGCAGTTGTTTCAGACGAAGCTCATAATAAGCACTCCTGACCATTGCATCTGTCTGAGTTGACGTTTGGAGGGAGGGGTCTGAGAGCACTTCTAAGCTGCAAGCACAGTCTTTCAAGAGGAATATGACCTCATCCAGGACTAGTTGACACACCTCCAACCCCAGATTAGGACCTTTAACAGTAAGGATTTCTATCTTGTCTTGATTCAGTTTCAATTTATTTTTCTTCACCTAGTCCTCTATCTCCTTCAAGCATGCATTCAGAGGAGACACACTGTTCTTAGCAGAAGCTGGTTTTGAAGGCAGGTGTTATGGACTTCCAGGACCTAGACTTAGACTCAGAGTCCAAGACAGCAGAACCTTCTCTAAGCCCTGGCACAGAGACTGTTACAGCAGAACCTTCAGAGCAGACAGTACCACCACCCTCACCAGAGACAGAACAGGGAACTGTGCCAGCCCCAGCAAGGAGCCCTGCTCATTCTGATGCAGAAAGTGACTCACCAATACCCATCTTCACCCAGCGTAGACACCAAAAGGGTCTCCTATGTCACTCCTGGTGAATTTATGCCAAGCAGCAATTAATAAAACACCAGCTGCTCTGATCTTGGAACCTGTAAGAACTAAGCCTTTCCCCTCTAGCTTTTGTTGGTGATTAACTGACCATTTCTCCTATGCTTCTGTTTGCTTCTCTCGCCTTTTGTTCTTGCCTTTGACTTGTGTTTATATTGCCTGCCTCTCATTTTTGGACGTTGCTGGGACCGTTATTTGCTTCTCATTTGTAAGACTATTTCTTTGCTAAAGTAAACTGAATAATTACGTTGCTTCTTCAACTTCTTGACCTGTGTATTATCAGTTTCTCCTGGCTGTCAGCCCAGGCCAAGTGTGGACAGCATGGAGAAGTATATTTGAGTGTCCACTGCACATGGTAGTAGCAGCAACTGTATCATAGTCCTGGCCACCATTTTGCATTCTGCACAGTTCTCTAGATCCAGTGGTGTTTGGGATATTATGAGTAGGAGATGGTAGCTTTTGGAGAAAACAGTGGTGGAAAATATTTGGAGAAGATTAGGCAAATTGTCCTTTCTCAGTGCTGTGTGTGTGTGTGTGTGGTGAAGGAACATTTGAGAAATCTCAGAAAAATGTCTTCAGAGATATTTTGTCTTAACTTTTATATTTTATATAGGTATTTGGCATTATTAGCTGCAAAAGCTACTTGTTTGAATGAAACTGAATAAGGAGTTTTTGTTCAGGGCTCTCTGGCTCTTGAAATATAGAGAAATAACAAAATACTCCATCTTTCAAATGGATTGAACCCTAGGCCTTTGTATATTTAATGAAGTTCTCAGCTTGACAAATATGTTCCTTTTTTGATTTATGGAAGTGGGGAGAGTTTAAAGTAGATTAAAATTCTGGTTCACTGAGAATTAAAAACAAACATTGGTACATGTGTATGAAGCTAATGTAGAGTTTTGTGCAGAAAGGACTTAAGTTCAGTGACAAAATTAGGGATCAGCATATTGTGCATATCATCATTCTATTTCATTTCTTACGCACTGGGAAGTTCAAGGCTCTGTACTGCCAGGTTTATAGAGCAATCCTACACTCCTTTCCTTAGACATACCTTTTACTATGTTTGATAGCTTATTCCTGTATCAATGTATTAGGAGTATTTTATTTTTTATTTTTTTTGTGATGGATTGATTTGTAAAATAAATATTAGGAGCATTATAGACCAACAACATTTGATTTGGATAATAGTTCATGTTAACTGTCCGGCCTTCTGGTTCCCTGACTAAAGAGTTAAAGTTTGAGTCTTGTTCCTCTGCTGCTCTCGTGGTCATGGTAACTGTTACCACGGTTCAGGCCTACCACGGTTCAGGCCTACCTGGTGATAGGTATCTCTTTTTGATATCAAAATCATTCGCCCTTCCTCTGCCACCCCGCCCCATGTGTTTGCGAGGCCTCTGGACAAGCATGTACACAGGCGTGGCCGGTAAGTGTTGAATATTCCATTCTCCACCTAGGCAGGCAGAACAAAGCCACACCGTTGCTTCAGGGAACTCCCTGCAGGGACCTCTTGCTTAAACGTGACTCTAAACAAAGAAGACACCCAGCCTCGCGCTGAAAGTCTGACAATGCCAAGCTATTTGCATACTGGCTATACTATTGTTAAACTTGCGCTAAGCTCATCATGTTAAACTTGACCTTTGCCAGAGCTTTGTCCTGCTCCAAACTCGCATTGTTCTCACCGAGTATGGCATGGCCTATAGGCACAATTCACCCTATAAAAACTCCTCGATTCCGAGTCTTCCTCGAATCGCTTGCTCGCCCCGTCCAGACCTCTCGTCCCATTCCGATCGCTCTGGACTTCCATCCCGCCTTGCTGTCGCTTTGTCTGACGAGCTCCCCTCAGTGAACCACGCAAGCTTTCTTCCTTGCCATCTTCAGGTTCTTCAGGACTACGAGAAAAGGTGTCATATCACCCATTTTCCCCAAAAACTCTTATTTCTAATTCCTAGTTAGCCATGTGCTTGTGGTATCTTTTCTGTTGTTCGTCCTTTAATAAAGATATCGTTTTTGCTATTTTAAACTGTCTGGCTGCTTAACTGACCTGACTCCGTAGACATTGGGTTACAAGATCCCTGCTAAGTTACCCTGCCTCTCGCTAGCTTAAGAGAGTGCTCCAGTTAATTTCCCCAACTTTGTGCTTGTGATTGGTTATTTGGGCGCCCGTCCCGGGACCCCCAGAGAACAGGGTAACAGTAACGTGCATGTCGAACTGACCCAGCCAGTGTGATAAGAGACATCTAGCTTGCTTCTCAGTTCCTGTGGGAAAACCTAGGGTTGTTTGGAAAAACATCCCTACAGTAGCTTATAACAGCTGTGTGAAATCACTCACTGCTCTCTTGCCTCCCTTTCGTCTTCCCCATTCATCTGCTTGCTGTTTTTGCTCTTTCTGTCATGCTGTAAGAGGAGAGAGGAGCACAATGGATTTTACTTAGCTTTCTGATGTCTTTATGTTACGTACCTATGTTATTTAAATAAACACTAGTTTAGTTTTGCATCCATACTTTGGTCTCAGTTCTGGACTTTATTGATTTTGAACCGGTGCTGGTTTTTTGGCATCTGCCAGATATTATGTGGGCCATGCTGGTGTACGGCATGTCCCCTGGAACCCGCCAACAGTTCAGTGGTACAGAATATGGTCCGTTTCTGAGATAGTTTCTTTTGACTCAGGTCCTGAACCTGTGCAGAGATTCAGAAATAGAAGGATTGCTTGCTCTCATTACAGTCAAGGGAAAAACCAGCAACTGTAACTGCTTCCTTACCTTTATTACATTCTTCGGAGTTAGAGTTTCCCAGGGTGTTAGGAATCAGCCTTCTTTTAGCAGAGTAGAAGAAGAAGCATGTCTCAATCTCCATGTTGCTTCCCTGAATTGAAACTGACTAAGAAAACAAAACAAGGCAGGCAGTTTCAGGTTACAAATTTAGGAAAAAAATATTAATGGATTTTACAATTACATATACATTGAGGAGCCTGGATCCTATCTACAGTAGCTAACAGATAGATAAAGTAAGACAAGTAGCTTCATTCTTAATTCACCATCTTCTTGAGGGAGATGCAAAGCATGGCCAGACAGAAGGAGTAGAAGCAAAAATGGTGTTGAGCAGAAAGATCTGAGAAGTGGGGTCTTTTATAAGGCTGATGACCCTTAAGAACTGTCCTGATCACATGATCTGGTTACCTGGGTACCAAATTTATAGCCATGCATTTAAATAACACAGGAGCAAGCGATGAGACTTAAGGTGAAAAAGGAGAAGGGTTTGTCATGCAAAGGAAAGCAAAACTCTATGCTACCTAAGCCCCACTTGCCCTAGAACAAGAGGAGGGGAGATAGAAAGCTGCAATTTTCCAACATACATATGCAGAGGACTGGAGGTACATGGGTACAGAAGCTTTAGCGCGTCATGTCTTTTAAACTGGATTCTTCTTTAATGGAACTTCCAATAGTTAATTAGTTAATTAATTAATTGCTTAAAATAGTCTTCCCTGAGTTGAAGCAGATTGAATTCAGCAATAGTTACTGCTTCTGGTAGATCAAGATTGCCAGGATTCAGATAAATAAGTGGAGGGTTTTTTGTGCAAAACCAACCTTTACAGTCTAAAGGTTTCAGGGAGAGAAAAAAGGATATACTCATCTTTTTAGATCTCTTCTGAACCATTGTCCAGAAAATGACTAACACTATAGAGATGACCCTAAGTAAGAAACTTGCAAAGTTTCAGAAGGATAAAAGAGAACAGCAGTGCTTAAATTGTGGTCTGCAGAGCCCTCAGAGAACGTGATGTCCTCACATGGAGTCTAGGGGGTCAGTGAACATGCTCTTTGGAAAAAGGATTCCTGCTTAAACTGTATGGCTTGATATGGAAAAAAGCACTGATATTTGTGTAATAGAGCTAATAGAGATGAATTGTAATAATCACAACTTAGTTGAGTCTTGAAAAAGAATAGTGGGAGGTGTACTCTGCAGGCACATAGGAGGCACATAGTTCACCACTTTAATGTATTTGTTGTTTCTTTGTTCAGACTGTTTGGGGCTGGTGGATGTGTTTTATCTCAATGTGGGATTGAATTGAATTGTAGGCTAGAACATTAAATAGGCAATGAATATGCTTGGCTGAATATGTGCCTTGAGTAGGTAGGCAACTCTGTCTCTCCTTTTCCAGACTGAGCCCTAGGAAGAACACACTCCTCTTTGTAGCTTGGTCTAGTTTGTGTTTCACTCAGATGAATAAGAAGCATATTGCCATGTGCAGCTGAATATGTGCCTGCAGGCAGTGAGTGATTGTTTTTCATGTCTTGTTTTTCTTCACAAAGCCCAAAACACAGACAGATGGAATCTGCCAGTTTTACATGAGGGTAGTCAAAAGATGTTAGTGATCTGTTCCCAACTGTTTTGTTTGGCAGTGATGGGAGCTGCTGTGTCTTAAACAGTAGGATCAGGAATATTCAGAGGACATTTTTTCTGAATGAATAATGTACAAAATAATTTTTAGCACTATTTAAGGCAAGGGAGAGATTGGGTAGATTGGAAAAGACATGACCCCTCAGACTTGCAGCATACCTGCAGAATTACTGATTGATTAACAAGATTTTGCAATTTGATATTTGACATTCCTTGATTTATTCATTTATCAAATTTATATCCTGCTTGTCTACCAGTGAGCTCATGGCAATATACATGGATGTCTTCCTTTTTTCTTTACTGTCATGGCAGTCCCATGAGTTAGGTCATACCAAATGGGATTGGCCTGTTCATGGTCAGCCAGTGAATTCATATCTCAGTATTACCCTGATTTCTGGGGGTCCCGGGAGGGACACCACAATGTGCTCAAAATATGGAGAATTGGAATTAGCTCAGAGCTCTAACTGGCACTGCAAAAGGCAGGGTAATTTAGCAAGATCTTGAACCCTATGTATACGGGATCAGGCCAAGCCAAGAACTAGTCAAGTTGTTCAGTTTAAAGATTTTATTAAACTTTCAGTAATTAAAGCAAACAATGACACACGCACTCACGCACTCATTCAAGAACTAATTGTCAGGACCCTGGCACTCCAGGACTCAAGCTCTGGGTCTGAACTGGAGGACTTTGAAGACATGGAACCTGCTGCACCCGCAGAGCCCACCCCAGAGGCTGCCTTGGACACAGCCCCAGCCCCAGCAGCGGGGCCAGGGGCTGCCTCAGGCCCACCCCAGCCTGAAGAGTCAGATGGGGAAGTTCAGGAGCAGGTACCTACTTACCAGCAGCAATGGGAGCAAAAGAGGGATCTCAGAAGGTCGGAGCATTTAAATAGTAAACTCCCGGCAATCAGGCTCCAGCTGAGATAGCACCTGGGGGAGTTGCCTGTCTTCAAAAGGCACTCACTCAGCCTTCGGTCTTTTGTCGGCTCACAACTGTCCATCTTGGGTGTGCCTGCAGGGCTATCGTGGACCCTTGCCTTGCTGGAACGCTGCCCGACCTGCTGATACGTCGGAACTCATCCCCTAAAGCTACTCGGGGTACGTGAACTCTGTTGCTCCTGGCCTGGCTGTGATGTAACAGCCAGGAATTCCCTTGCCTGCAAAAAGTCTCTTTGATTTACTGCTGCCTTATTTATTTGCTGAAGTAAAGCTTTTTGATTTAATTGCCGGACTGCTTTATCAGTGAAAACGCCTATTAGCCGGCTCTTGGCTGCCTGCCAGGCCTTGGCGTTGACACTAATGAAGAAGAAAGTGAGGAAAATTAATAGAGATTTTGAGAGGATTTCTGGGGTAATACTCCAGCTGATGCTGATGCCCATTGAGAGCGGTGAAACTGAGAATGGGGGAGGGGGTTGAGGGGAATGCTTCGGCAAACAGAGTGACGGCAATTCGGGAGGAAAATGTAAATGAACCCCTGAGCAGATAAAAACATGGGGTTTTTATACACCTGGAGGGCTAGTTCTCTCTAGTTCTCTCTCGGGGAGAACAAAGGCAAGGAGGGCTAAATCAAAGCCCTCAACAACAAACATCTCTGGCTGAATGTTTCTCGGTGCTTCGTGAATGACTCTGCCCGAGTGAGACAAAGGCACAGGTAGAGGGAAATTGCCCTCACCTGGCGGGCTGATTGTGATTCTATTGAGCTGCCGTACCAGTGCGAAGGGCCCTTTGTCTGTTTGATGGTCAGAATGTCTAGACGGGTCCCTGGCTACGTGACAGATTGAGTCACTTGGCTTGACCAAAGTTTTCCTAACTTCTGCGCTTCAGACCTCCTGCCTACGTGCACTTACAGTGACCCTGTCAGACACATTGAATGATTTTTAATATTAGCCACATGGAGATATCAATTTGATGTGGTGAATTAATAAATTGTAGACCCTGGGAGAGAACTATTAGCCATATTAACATCAGTTGGCACTTGAACATCAATATACCAAGTGCCAGTCCCTTTTATGGGACACGGTATCCCTGTAATTTACCAAAAATAGCTCTATTATTCTGCTTGTAGAGTCCTGGCACTGCTAATTAAAACCTTGTCCAAATGTGTTAATACAGCAAATTCAAATAATTAATTGACAATAGTAATTTAAGGAAAGTTCTGCATACCAGCAATCAACCACATTAAATAAATATGTATTTAACAGAAAAAACCTGTGTTGAAGTTATTCCTACAGAGACAGATGGTGCGTGGTTCTATGCCATTGTTTTTGAATTGCTCTGTTTGAAAAAACTTGGGATTGAGTCGAGGGTTATAGCCAATATGGGGCATGGATAGGCAGTTGGAAAAAATTTTGCATAGCAGGACATCCACAAAGAGGATAAAACAACACTAGAAAACATACTGAACCCCATCATGCTAGAGACCTATTGGAGAACATTCAATACCCCTTTTTTGGGCAAGGTTCTACAGCATGTGGTGACCTCTCAGCTCCAAGGGGGTGTTACCCTGTTCTCTGGGGGTTCCGGGAGGGGCGCCCAAATAACCAAACCACAATAACACAACTTTGGGGGAAATTAGCTGGAGCATCCACTGAAGCTAGCGAGAGGCAGGATAACGTAGCAGGATCTTGCAACCCAGCGTCTACGGGGTCAGGTCAGTCAAGCAGTCAGGTGGTTTTAAAATAGCAAAAATGATGTTTTATTGAAAGACAAACAAACAGTAAAGACACCACATTCACACAGCTAACTAAAGAATGGGAAATAGGGATTTCTGGGGGAAATGGGTCATACGACACTTTTCTCATAGTCCTGAAGAAGTTTGAAGATTGAGGTTGTGGATATGGGTCTCAGTACGTGGGACTGAGGGGACGGTTCGCCAGACACAGTGGCAGCAAGGCTGGATGGAACTCAGGAGCGATCCCAGGCAGTCTCGGAATCGGGGGGTTTATATAGGCTGAATTGTGACTGCAGGCCATACCTTACTCGGTGAGAACAATGTGAGTTTGGAGAAGGACAAAGCTTTGGAAAGGTCAAAGTTTAGCATGATTGGCTTAGTGCTGAATCAACAATAGTGTAACCAGTATGCAAATGTGGAACACTTAGTACAGCTTTGTGCAGCTACCTGCTCGGGGCAGGGGTGCCTTTGTTAGTATTGTGCATAAGCATAAGGATGTTTGCCGGAGAGTTCCCTGAAGTGACGAACCGGCTCTGTCCGGCCTGCCTAAGTGGGGAATGGAATGTCCAGCAATTACCAGCTGTGCCTGTTTACGTGCTTGTCCAGAGACCTCGCAAACACGTGGAGTGGGGTGGCAGAGGAAGGCCAAATGGTTTGATATCAAAAATGATATCAAGTGCTATCTCCAGGTAGGCCTGAGCTGCAGTAACAACCCCCCCCCCGAAAATGGACGGTATTGGGACAATATTGGACATTTTCCAATCAAACATTTAAAAACAAATTTAGCGCTGAATGGAGGTCTACAGATCCCGGGGTCGTATCACTCCTATTGGAAAGGGCCTTTTGCAACATTCCTATCTAGTAAAAAGCAGTCCTTATCTAACAAAGTCTAAACCTAACCACATTCACACAGACAAACATCAATTTGGCAATGGCAATAGCAATCAATAATGGCAATAGCAATGAATGGTGACCAGTGAAAGAATCCTCCCACCAATGAAGAAAGGCAATAGAGCAATGCAAAAATGAAATAATCAATGAAATACTGTAAATCCAATGCAGGGTCTGGCAATGGGAGTAATCCAAGAAGCAATCCGTTCCGTGTGGATACTGGAATGAGAGTTCATAGTCCAGGGGAGGGGAGGTGCAAGCAAAAGTCTCTGCACTGCCCCCCCCAGGAACAGGAAAAGTCTGGTATCTGGAGCAAATGAGCAACGTGAGTCCAAGTTAAGCTGGAACAACAGCAAAATGTCCAAGTTCGTAGTCAAGCTAGCCAGGGAACGCTAGCTCTTTGCAGGGTGTGACTTGCAAAGCTGCAAGCAGAATAGTCCAAATGGTAATCCAGGATAGTGTCAAAACAGTTCATAAAGTCCCTTGGGGAGCAGCTGGATCGCCTCGTCTGGGGTCCCCAATTGTACTAACAGGATCAGGTTGTCATCTTGGGCTTGGCTCCTCTCTGGAATAGTGAAGTCTCGACAGTCACACCCCCCCACAGTGCTTGAGGGTGGTGGACGAGTCCGGGGGTAGTCTCGGCTCTCTGGAACTGT
>CAOLHI010005826.1:0-53059 GCA_948474755.1 Ctenosaura bakeri | reverse complement strand
TGTATGTGTGTGTTTGTGTGCCCATTGTTCTGAGAGAGAGTAGGCAGAAAAGCCAGGCTAGTTCTCATGCCTGAACATGCACCATAACAGCTACACAGATGCTGCATGCTTCCTGGAGCCTTTTGGTACCTTGATTTTAAAGCCCCCAGAGCACAAATGCATTGTCAAATTTGTAAAGGATGCTCAATACACCTAGTCTTTTGTGCAGCAAGAAAAAAAGAAAGAATTACTATATTATGGCATGCGAGATAGATCTTCCTCTTCAGTATTTCCTGTCTTCTAATCTTGATTAAAATCAAAGATGACGGTGCTACTCCTTCAGGGGAAAAATATGATAAATTATTATTTCTTGGTCTTCAAAACATGAGTCTTCCATGGTAGTTCTTCTATTAGTCAATTCAGTGATTTTAATTAAAAATGGAATGGTTTGAACATAAGGCATAATTAAATAGATGCTTCTGCCTTGGTATGGCTCATTTCACTATCTCAGCACATGCTCCTACAAAAACCAGGAACATCACATAACAAATCTATTCCTTTTCATTTGCTGAATGCTAGTGACTATTTGTCAAAGCTTCGCCTTCCTAGTTGCCACAGAGCCATCAATTACTGTAGAGTTACAGTAATGGAAAAGTGAGCACATGGAAAGGCAACCTGCAGCCACATCTTACCCACATTTGCTCAGAAGTAAATTTCACTGTATCCCATAGCTCTTAATCTCTAGTAAACGTGCTAGTCAATCCTGAGTGTCTCCTGAGTGTCACTGAGTTCAACAGGAGCTATTTTGAAAAAAGTATTATGGGATTTCAATCTTATAGTATAATCCTCTCCATGCCTACTCAGAAGTAATTACCAATGACACTAAACAAGTAAGCAGGCTAAAATTGCAGCTTTCATTTTGTTTTTTCTAATGTAAAAGAAGATCACACAGATAAATGGTGGAGATGATGGGATTTATGTAAAGTTACCTACTTGAAGACACCATTTTCTTTTTAACAGGGAGAGCTAAAGAGTTACTGTGCTAAATCCAGTAGGGCCTAAGGATGCAACAAATTGTTTACATAATGCTGCATATTTTTATTCAGATTGGTCAGAATAAACACAAATATTCTACCTATGCAAACATACATATATGCTGTTCTGGATGAAAACACACTCCACTCTGTCAGATATATCTTTAGTGATAATGAAGTTTTAGTAATCATTAAAATCCAAGCACAGAAGAACACAAACTGAGTCTCCTGTAAAGATCTGCAATAATCCATGGCCACAAGAAGATCCTGAGCTTTTGGAAGTTTTGTCAAGGCTCTGTCTGGATTCTGATTCTTTCAGAGACTTTATCCATAGGTTGCCACAATAATTTAAAGGATTAGGGGTGTAGCTATGGGAAAGAGAGTGAAAAATGAAAATGAAAAATATTGCCCCCCACCCAAAAGAAGAATTCTGACCTTGCAAATGAGGAAGGAATGTTATTGTGGAATTTTATAGTGCTATTATTTCACTTTACCTGCCATGGCAATTTCACATGGAATCATGGGATTTGCAGTTTAGGGAAAGGCATTTAGAATTCTCAGCCCGAGAGCTCCAGTGCCTCACTGAATCACTGAATTCCACAGAATGATGTCATGGCTGTTAAACTGCAATAATAGCGCTATAACAGTGTAGTGTGATATGGACCCAAGTCCACTGACCTGTAATTTGCTAGGCCCCTCCTAGGATCTGTTTTTGTTTTTGTTTTGTATTTTACTTAGCATTGCTTTGATGGAGAATGTTCCTGTCCTTTCATACAGAGGTTAATCTTAGGAACAGCTTACATGTGAGAAGACCTGCTGTTTCTTCTTTGATCTCTTTAGAAGTGTTTGGTAGGCTATCATCCTGATTTGGTGATTTCTGAGAATAATGATGGTGACATGAACTGACAGTGGCCCCTCCACATTTGCGAGTGTCCGGGTGCTTTTTTATCCATGAGCTGAATCCCCTCCTTAAAAAAAAAAAGCTAGGGTTGTACTGTTGCTCTTTTCTGTGACCTTTTTAGGGTTTAAACACATACGTGTTGGGCAGATACTGCTATCATCATTTTACCTACAGTCATAGGGATGTTTGCTGTGTTTCGTAAAGTTTCTGCAGGGTATTTGTGCGTATATGTGTCTCTGTGTGTCAAAAACTTTTATTACTCGATTTGATTCCAACAATTTAGGCACTGGCATTTAAATCTCCTTTAAAATGTGTTAAAGCAACACAACACTGATGATCCATTGTCTAATCTTATTGGCCAATATCTGTCTCTGTCACTTCACAAAAGAAACAGTTTTATTTCCAGCTCCTTCATACTGCACGCTTGCTACTTTCAGTACAGCTCATTTGTTTATCTATCCAGATTTAAATTGATCTCCAAGATATGAGAAAAGTCCCTTCCCCTCCTTCTTTCTATTTAGCTGCAACTACAAAGATAGAAAGGGAGAGCACTTGGAAACTGACTTTTAAAAGCAATTGGCTACGGTTGGAGACACAAGTCCCTAGTATTCAGTTACCGTTATGGTAAGAATTTTTTAAAAGAACTCTTTACTTTTCATTTTCTCAGAAGGAACTAAAACAATAACCTTTCATTACCTTTTGAAATTAAAATCTGACTGCTGTAAGTTGCTGATCTGTCCTACAAAACACTTTCTGCTTCTGTCCATCTTATTATCACCTTAATTCCCACAATCAAACAAAAGGCAGCAGCATAAGCCATAATACTAAGCACTCAAGTCAAGACTGCCTCATCCATAAGACACTTAAGCCACAGTGCCTGGGGCTAACAAAAATTCTAGGGCCTATGAAAATAGGATTAACAAATTTATAGGAATTGGGATAGAAAACAAAGTTCAAAATAAAGGTATTTTCATCCACAAAATTTATAATTTTTTTAAAAAAAAATAGAAATAGGTTTATTAAACAACAATTCTTCAAGAGATAAACTATCATGAATCATATACATGAATTGAATACAAGAGTGCCTAGAGCCTATGAAAACCTTAATGTGGCCCTGCCTCAAGTCATGCAATTTCCCTCTTCCACCATTTCAATGAAGCCATACCCCCTTAACTATAAAAGTTACTGAAGAGTTGTAGGTAGCTAACAAAAGGAGTGAAGTTATCTGCATCCCCTCCAATGTTGCACAGATGCAAACTGGGATACGTGGCCAAGCAACATCAGAGTACATTCAAAAAGGTAAAAGTTATCATGAAGAAAAGCAGTTTGTTTTTGCCGGCACTTATTAGGAAAGGTGAGATCCCCCCTCTTCCTTTTCTCCCCACCCCCGCCACCTGCTGAGTTAATTGAGTGCAAACTACTTTTGCAATTTGCATTCAGTTTGCAGTTTTTTTTAAAAAAATATTTTAATGTATTAAAAGATAAAAGTTAAGCACATAGACACCGATACTTTGTTTATATATCCATTCAATACATCAATGTCATAATTCCATAACATAAGCTAATTTCTCATCATGTTTCCATTGTATTATACTTTCCATTATCAGATTCACCAAATCTCATCTTTGTATATAAATAATTCTCACATTTCCCTCTCCTTGTTGTTTGAGCATTAAATCACTATATGGTTCACCTATATTCAATAACAAAAATCAGCACTGACAAATTAATATTATTTAAACTATTTTATTTATCCACTTTCAATTATCTGACTTCAATTATATGCCCAAACCTAATCTACAAAACTATCTATCACTAGGTATCCCCATCTACCTCTTAAATAAGTGATAAGAGGGCCCCAAGTTTTAACATAGTTACTCATATTTGCACCTCTTATCAAAAGTGTCAATTTATCCATCAGTTCTATATCATATAATTTGATTAGCCAATCATATTTTTCCAGGTTGTCTGGTTGTTTCCACCATCTGGCATATTCAATTCTGGCTACCACCATAATGTAAAATAGCAGTTTCCCATATTTCTTCTCAATATTTTCCTCCATCACATCCAGCAGATAGAATTCTGGTTTCTTTTGGAACTTAAAGCCAAGGATTTTCTCTATCAGAAGGTGTATTTTTTCCCCAGTACCTTTTTGCCTTGGAGCAATTCCACCACATGTGGTAGAATGCTCCCTTCTCTTCCTTATACTTCCAGCATTTATTATCTAAGCATTGTACATGTTTGCCAGTTTATCCGGAGATAAGTACCATCTAAGGTACATTTTATAGATATTTTCTTTAATATTCTGATTAGCTGTTCCGTTTTCCTATTTTCCAAAATCTATTGTGTGGCCTGTGTTTCAAGCCTTCAGTTTGCAGTTATTGAAGGTAACCAGAAGACAAAGGAGGAAAGTGGGAGGAGAAGAGAGAAATGGAAACATTTTAAGAATAGCAGAAGAGATGAGATGAAAATAGATTAATCTCAATGATCTCTGGAAAATCAAGAGAGTTGGGATATTTGTCCAGCATCTGTCAGTCAGGAGCAATGACAGTGGGCCCTCAATATCCTGTAGGGTTTGGTTCCAGAACCCTCCATGGAAGCCCAAAATTTTTGGATGCTTAAGTCCTATTACATACAATGGTGTAGTGACATTTTAAGGTCTTTTACCTTTGCATTCTCCAAAACTAATGAGTACTAATCAATAACTTAGAAGATGATGGGTGAAATAATTAGTTTGTGTTTGATTAGTTTGGCATTCATTCAATGCTGGATTCGAAGTACACAAAACAGTAGATCATTCCTATGGCTCCAGTAACTTCTGCTGAACAGAGCAATGTGGAAGTCACCTTGGACTCCCGCAGACATCCAAGTTTGGATTTAAGGAAAACAGAAAACCTCCATTTTTTGAAGGAAGTAAGACCCAGCAGAAATTCCCACTGAAGACTGGGAGCAAGGAGGGGAGTCTACTTTCTTCCAGTGCCACCTCCCACATTCTTATCTTGCTTATGTAATGGTCTTGTGTTCTTTTCCCAATTGTGGTTGAGATCCTGCCCTTTTTTTGTTGATCTACCCTAGTTAGGAATTAGTGTTAGATATTTACCTTGGTTCTTTCTCTGCATGCTTCTCCTTAGTAGGTTAGGAGTCAGACTAATATTAATTACACCACACATTCTGTCCCCATGCACCATGAGAATAAATTATCACCTGCATTTACATTCCGCTCCCTCAGAGAAGAGCTCATATACAAAGATACATACAGAAGAGTAAATCTGAACTTGGGCCTCCAGCTTACTTTAGATGGACAGCAAACAAGATTCATATGGTGAAATTTCATCCTTAGTATTGTTATAAAGTTACTCTCTTCTGTTTTCTCAAAGCTCTAAGCTTTTAATGAAGGTGATCACTTTCTCCAATCAATGTCCTAGGTGTTTGGTATGCCTTCCTTGGGCAATCAATTTTCCTGTTGCCTTGTTTGTTAAATCCACAGTGGAAAGGCCACACTTCTTCCTTGCTTCAGAATCTAAGCAGTGATCAGGATTTTATCTCCAATCTTAGCTGTAGACATGTAGGTAATGTTCATGTCCACTCTGACTCCTGGCGCTTCTCTTTCAGTGCACAGTAAAGCGGCTGTCAATACATCAACAAGTGTTGTTGCCAGCCCTCCATGCAGAGTTCCTCCATGGTTTGCGTGCTCTTCCGCTAATTTCATTTCACAGGCAACTTTTTCAGGACTGGAAAGTGGGGAATTAGCTAGCTCAAAATCAGGAGGCTAGCAAGAGGAGGCAACTTAGTGAGACTTTTCTACCAGTGTTTATGGGCTCACACTGGAAAAGAAGCAGCCAAGAGTAAAATGTATACTAAAAATGCATTTTTATTGACAATAAATTCACTCACATATGCAACAGTTCAAACAAGCACACAATTACATAAGAGTTAACTGAAGAGAAGGGAGTAAGATGGGATAGAGATGTCGAAGGAAGTGGGTGATAATTACCAGATCCAGAGAGAAGTGGAGAGACATGGTGGCATGGCTTAGGTAGGACCTAAGGACAGTTCTCATTAAGGAATCAGATGGACAGAGTGGCATTTGGATCAGAGAGAGACTACACTGGGTAGCCTGGAATCAAAGGTATTTGTACCCCAAAAAATAGCCTATGGCAGTGGAAAATACGTGCAGTTCCAGGTGCGGAACAATGGGAGTTGTGGTGCATACAATGGGCTATCAACCCCCTAATGTTCACAGTGCTTGGGTGACAAAATAATAATGGATGTTGTAACAGTTGTCTATTATGGGTGCTATGAGGAAAGAGGAAGGAGTCCAGGTGCACAGGGGATGGGTATCTCTCAATCAACATCCTAGTGGGCCTCTCGCAATTGTGTTCTCTGGGAAACTCCAGCTTCTACTTTAAGCTTATTGTCCACAGGAACAGCGATTGTTTGTCTGACAAATGACCTAGTCTCACCTGGAGGGTGTCTTAGGTTGACCTGCCTTGCTTTCTCACATTCGCAGTCAGAATTCCTCTCAGTCAGTTTGACCTCCTGGTCACCTTCAGATTTGATTTTGATATTAGTGCCAATTAAAATGTGTTGCCAATTAGATATGGTGGCCATGCAGACCATGCCATTATTGGTGGCTGGACATGAGTCCTAACAGTCCTTTACATAAAATGGCAAAATCAAAGTTTGCTTTTGAGTTGTGTTTTTTTTCTCAATATTTTCAAGCTGTGGTTAGTTGAATCCATGGATGCAGAATCTGCGCATAATGAGAGCTAACTGCATATTGCAAGTTAGTTATGCATTAATTGTGGGAAAAATAAATTAGTTACAAGTAAGTTATGTGTAAGGCTTCCACATTTTCTCAACTCGATAACATGGAGCACCCAAGAAAGCAACCTTCTCTGGTTGGGACATGGTCTACCAAAGATTACTTATTGTTTGTTCACTAATAATTGTTTCTCTTTGCTCTTACCTTTCTCATCACCTTTTGTACCACTTCCCGCCTACCTTTCATTTTCTTCTTTTTCTGTTCATTTGGGTTGTTGCTCCAGCTACAGACTGCCAGATCTGCATTCCCCTCTTCTTTTTCTCTACTTTCCCAGACTGGCAAAAAACTAGGAGGTTCATCCTACCTTCCTAGGCTGTCAAGCCACTTTTTTTCAGCTTGAAGAAGCTGAGCAGAACTTTCCAAAGAGCTATGTTGTTCTCTTATTTGTACAGTGTGCTAGGAGCCGTTCTGTAACTTGGAATTATTTCAAAAGACGGAGATGGTTCTGCTCAGAACTACATTCCTTTAAAAAACAATCTAGTCTAACATGCTAGAATCTGGAAGAGCTCCAAACCAGGTTTTACTAAGGCCATTTCTGCAGTACATTCTTATAGTGCTATTATTCCCCTTTCAACATCCTGTGGAATTCTGGGGTTTGCAGTTAAGGGAGGGTTATTCTCAGTGAGAGAGCTTTTTGGCCTCAGTAAACTACAAACCCAAGAATTTCACAGGATGTTGAAAGTGGAATAATAGCACTATAACAGTGTAGTGTGGAGATGGTCTAGGTTAGGGTATGGTTAGGGTTGGGTATAGGGTAAACATATTCAATAGTACAATATTTTGTTCCAGGTACCCCCTGTAAAATCACTGTCTGCTTGAACTCTCTGCTGCATTTTCCTGCCCCCCACCTCCAATGTTCTGAAGCTTCATGCACAAACTACGTTTCTTCTTCCCCAAGTGCTGGGTTAGGTGCAGTGATATCCAAGTTTAAATCAGCACTAAGCCATTAAACTCCTGTGTAACTCTGGACCAGTCTCGCTCTCTAAACCTGACATTATGAAGAGGAAGTGGGGAGGAGAGTCAGGTACACTGCCTTCAGGAAAAGTGGCAGTCACGTTGGGATGGGAGGGGCGATGGGGGTGGTATGCCCCCGGTGGCAATTTTTTTGAGGGGTACCCAGCTGCTTGCTTGCCCTCCTGCAAGCACTGTAGCTCCGCTCCCTATGTGCTATACCCCTGTCCCATCCATTGTAGCCCTGCCCTGCATGTCATAGCCCCATCCTGTCCATTGTAGCCATGCCCCATGCCCCATAGTCCCACTCTACGCACCATAGCCACACCCCCAAACACCATAGCCACGCCCCCACACACCGTAGCCATACTCCCATGTGCTGTAGCCATGCCCCTGCCATAGCCATGCCCCCACCCCCCACCCACCCCCCTTCACGCACTATAAGCTCCACCACTGAAAAGTGGAGTAGAAATATAAGTAAGAAGTAAATCAAAAAGCCCTCTTCATAAGTTATCTGTGTAAAAGGAGATCATGTGATTAAGTGGAAGCTGGATATAGCTGTTGAGCCCCATTTCCAGCAGCTGGTAAACCACTGGGCCTTCCCACCAAAGATTCACACATTGCAGAGTGGAGGTCTGTACATGTGCTCCTTCTCTCTTATGGGTTTCTGTTGACATAATCAGAAATCTTGATCATAAGTTATGTGCGAGCAGCTGCCCTTTCCCCATAGGTGACTCACAGACTTCCAAGGACAAAAAATGTGGCCTGCTTCCTGAGGACTTTTCATACGACGCAGTTATAGAGTCTGCTTTAACTGCCATGACAATGTTCTATGGAATCATGGGCTTTACAATTTGGTGAAGCACAAGAGCTCTCTGGCAGAGAATTCTAAATGCCCTCCCTAAAATTCAAATCCCAGGATTCCCTAGGATGTTGCCATTACAGTTAAAGTGGAATCAGTGCTACAGCTGAGTGGTGCGAAAAGTTCCTTGGTCACTGAATGATCCTACATTACAAGGATTGTAATTACTAATTGATGAGTAGCAGTAAATATGCAGATGCCCAAAGTCAAACTTCACACTACAGGAAACATATTCTGTGCAGTATGAATCCTTTTTTCCTCCTTACTCACAGATTGGAACCAGCACCAGTCATTTAACCTTCACTTCAGCTCCTTCCACGTGAGGGCTAAAAACAACCTCGATTGGCCTAAAATCAGTTGCACATCTTTCTTTCTTCTTTTCTTTCCTTCTTTCTTTCTAAAAAAACATAGCGGGTGTGCTAAATTTTAAAATTAAAATAAGGGGGGCTTCACCTTACCCACTAGGGTTGGCCCAGATCAAGGATACACGCAATTACTCTCTAGTAAAAGGAAAAGAGATTTTAAGGCACATGAGATGCCTTTAAAGCACTGCATATTTTGAACCTCACAAGAGCCCTCTCTTCTACAGCTAAGAGAAAACCATCCTATAAATTAATAGGAAAGAGAGAGGCAGAGAGAGAGAGAGAGAGAGAGAGAGAGAAGAAGAAAAGAAAGAAAGAAAGGAAAGAAAGAAAGAAAGAAAGAAAGAAAGAAAGAAAGAAAGAAAGAAAGAAAGAAAAAAAAAACACCCACTTCCGAAATAGCTTTCATGCCCAACATGGGTAAGTCAAATGAAGACTGGCTGTTGGGGATTCCTTTCTCTCTATCCGAGAAAGTGTCTGGCCACATAAACATAGCAGGAGAGGCTGTTTACATGCTTGGGAGCCAGCCAACATATTCTATTCTATATTTTTCTATGTCCTTGTAAGACTAGAGCAGTGCTTCCTATTGAAGATGGCAGGACAAGATGGGAGAGCAGTTTTCTTTAGCATGCTGGACTGTGTCCTAACATTGAAACAGATATTCCAATGCTCATGCTGATAGGGGATTCTGGCCACTGTAGTGCAAAAAGTTATTTTTCCAAGCTCTGCCATGCCCATAATTCATGGTGCACAATTGTTTTCATTGATTCAACACAACTATGTTGCAAGAAATAAAAATGCCAGTGCCTTTCAGTGTCTAGCCAATTGGTGAAGTCCCAGCTATGACTGACAGCACTTTTGCAGACTTTATATCTCCTCCTTGGATGGGAAATATTGCGTGTGTGTGGATGTGTGTGCGTTTTGTAATTGTTTTTCCCCTGCATTGGTGGGAGTGAAAAAGAAGGTAGAGAGCAAAAATGGTAGGGTGGAAGTAATAAGTTTCTAAGCCAAGACAAACTGTGTACTTTGGCTGGTGATATACAATTTTTTTCAGTGAGGTGAAAGTGATACAAACAGAGGCATCATTTTGAATGGTGAATATATTCATGATGTGTCATCTCTGTTCCTAGACATCTTCAGTGGTTCAAACCTGTTTAAGCAATGATAACTGCTTACCAGAGCTGGGGAAGAAAACAAACAAACAAACAATGGACATATTTAGTTGCTTTCAACCATAGAATGTTTCCAATCCAACTGAACACTTCTGCTGGTGGAATGGGGCAGGGTGTGATATTTGTCAATTCCCATTATCCCTATGGAGACCATTGATAATCTTTCTGAAAATCTGCTCCAGAAGATTGTAGGATTTTCTAGAACAGTAGGGCAGGTGTCACTGGGAGCATCAGCAAGAGGTAGTGCCAGCCAAGAATACTCTCACCCTTCTTTTCTGCCAGTAAGAGCATTCTGAATGGAACAGAACTCTGCTTAGGCAATGCTGCCAGCTAAATCCAGCCAAAGACATTATGTTGCCCCTGCCCCCTTATATATCCAAGGCCAGGTTATTTGTACACCTGAGACAAACTTTCACAAGCATCCCTCCTCTCTAAAAAAACAAAACAAAAAAACAAAACCATTAATAACTAACAATTTGCTGCCCTAGTCATGACTTCAGAAATATGCTGCCTAGGACATCTATCTTGCTCATCTAGTGGTTGGGCTACTCCTGCTTCCATCATAAAAGAAACTGAAATCAAACCAATGTGTAACACCATGGGAATTAATGTCTCCACAACACTGCTTTAAACACATAGGCCAGAATCTTACTGCAGTTCTATGTAGACTAGACCTATCTAGACCTATTAAAGTGATTTGCATCAGTGTTGGCTTACCATTTCAATAGCTGGTTCTTTGGGCATACTGCAGGTAGGACTAGCAATTGGATTTAGGCATTGGGCTGAGATCCATCTGACACTTATTTGGGAGTAAGTCCCATTGTTTTTTGAGTAAATATCAATAGGATTAGTTTTGGTGAAGAATGATTGTCTGCCACCAGTTTTGGGCAAGCTACTTTCTCAGTTACAGCCCACCACTGGCAGACTTTGGACATAGGAACAGCCCTGAGTGAGCTGGTGAATACATCTAAATGGCACTGATCTCTTGGCAGATAAGCAGTGTTGTTATTTCTCTATACCAGCTCATGTAGGAATTACTGTAGATGTCTACCTTCCTCACCACCACCATGTAGTGGCAGTTGGTTGCCTGTCATGTCCATGGGCTGGTAAATCTACTGCAGGTTAAAACCTTATCTCAGCCTTAACTAAAGCCTTAACATTACAGGAGCTATCCAATGTTCTGGACCTTTTTGGGAGGTAGGAGTCAACACAGAGCTCCTTTAGCACCGGGTTAAAACCTAGGATTGAATCATCACCTCACTGACATGGAATCCACCAGTGAGTCTTGCCAATTTGAAATACTTTGCCTTTCACTCAGTGCTCACTAGCTGCCACTGCAAACACGGCATGCTTTGCCTTCTGCTCCTTGCTTACTTGCAGTGGCCTTTGTCATCTGCCATTTCAGATGGGTGAGAAGGGTGAAGATAATCCACTGGGCACTCCGTAAAATGATGCTTATATTGAGTAATTCATGCAGCAGTCCAGGAACATCACTTGAAATGATGATTGGACAGTTCCTAAGCCTCCTCAGTGCCATTCATTCTGAAGGGACATTGAAAATGAGGATTTTGTACAATTTAATGGAATTACACTGGGGATGGATTTGGCCCAACAAGCTGTGCGTGTAATGATAATCAACTCATCCTGGCTCCAGTTGGATGAATTTTGCTCTGTGGGCTGCCTGGCAAAACTATCCTTCTTTTGGCTGAAGTGACTAGCATACAGGATTGACTGTCGTGCTGGTTTTCACTAAAATGCTACAATTAAATCTTCTGACACGATCCTACAGGAGTTTAATTTGCTACCGAAACAATTTCGGAAAGTCATTCCAGCAGTCACAGAGTTTTGTTTATTAAAACAGGCATGGACATTTGTTAACCGTAGATTTGTGTTCGCCCCAGTAGGTCTTGCAGCTCTGTGACAGCAAAACTTGAGTAACAGACTCTTAGGCCATTTCCGCACTACACTGTTATAGTGCTATTATTCCACTTTCTACGTCTTATGGAATCCTGGGGTTTGCAGTTTAGGGAGGGGCATTTAGAATTCTCAGCCAGAGAGCTCTTTGGCTTCAGTAAACAACAAACCCCAGAATTCCACAGGATGTTGAAAGTGGAATAATAGCACTATAACAGTGTAGTGCGGAAATGGCCTTAATGTAGGATTGAGATTACATCAGCATGGTCTTCATCTGAACTGGAAAATGAAAAGAAATAGATTAAACTGCATGCTGTGACTAATGGGTAAGCCAAATCTCTCATCAGTTTCATCGAGTATACATTGCTGTGTTGTTGTGTGCCTTCAAGACATTTCCAACTTATGGCAGACCTAAGGTGAACCTATCACGGGTTTATCTGGGGCTGAGAGTATGTGATGTGCCCAAGGTCAACCAGTGGGTTTCCATGGTTGAGACATGAATCAGGCACTGGTCGTCGGGGTTGTAGTCAAACACTCAAACCACTAAACCACACTGGCTCTGGTATACATTATAGTTACTGGAAAGATCTAGACTAGAATCCTATTGGTTAGTTTCCAGTGTAGCAGACCCATTGAATCAGTTGTGGAATGGTGACTCAACATGCAGATAAATTCCATTGATTCAATGGGTCAACTCTAGTGAGGCAAAAAATAAGATACAGGCCCTTGGCTACTTCCTAGAACTTAGAAAAGTTACATCTTCTGGAGCCCCTTTCCTTATAGCTTTCTCCAACAGGCCTTTCTGTGTCTCTGAGAAGGTACTTCTCCATTGTTTACTCAAGCCATCTATCTAGGAGCCACCCATGTTGACAGTCACCTAGTATACCAGGGCCCCAGTCATTCCCCTAACTTTTGTGACAGTTCCTTTAGCCTGAGTTTGCAGTACAGTGTACTAGAATTCTGTGAAAGAAAATTCAAAGCACCTCAACAAACTGCCAATCCCAGTATTCCTTAAAATGGAGCAACAGTAGTTAAAGTGGTATCAAGTCCTCAGTGCAGGTATGCCCATGCCAAAACTCCAGTGCAGGAGTAGGAATCACATGGCTTTGGACTTCCCTGCCTTCTCTATTGAGAAGGGGGGTGAAAATGAAAATTTCTGTCCTTGGAAGTCTCCAAGAACACCTGTTCTTCCATAGAGCAAGGCAGAGAATCTAGATTTAGTGTGTGTGGGATCTTTATTGCTCCTTGCCCCAAGAAGTAAACTTCTGGTCCTTTCCAATTCTGGAAAAAAAATGACACCCCTCCTGAACATGACTTTTTGAAAGGGGTGCAGCCAAGAGCACATTGCAGGAGGGAGATAAAATTGGCTCCAGACCCAGTGATAATTGCCTACTCCTGTCCTAAGCTCACTCAGGTTTAAGAATCTCTATCTCATCCCCCCAAGTTGTATTTTAACAGAGATTTGGCATTTTGGGGGACTTGTGGTTAGAGTTCCCTGATCAGTAGCTCACTTACCTTGTGCATAAATCTGGTACTCAAGTTTGCTTTTGTAATTGGAGAACTGTTCCAGACTTCCATTCTGATTTAAAATGAGTGAAAGAAGTTCTCCATCTTCTTCAATGCGGATATGATACCAAGACTGCACTGATTGTTTCAAGGAATGATTTCCAGGAAGGGAACAGGCAGGGAAATTGTACCCTGTTAATCTTGTTAGACCTTTCTGCAGCCTTTGATGTGTTGATGACACCTTGCAGCCATTCCCAGGGAAAGTTATTGGTTTGTGTGAGGGCATGTAGCAACCTGTGTACACGTTTAGCATTCTTCAAAAGAAAGCAAAAAGGGGGGAATGGAAGTGAAGCCAAAAGAAAAAAGTAGTTTGAGGAGGAGAAAATCACATGCATTAGGGCAATGAAAGGCTGTCAGAAACAAGAGAATGAAAGTACAAGCATCAGGAGGATCCTGAAGTAGATATTCTCTGTTCATATGAATAGAATTAGTCAAGAGCAAGTGGACTATGGACTGTAGAAATTACCCCCTCTAATAGCAAACCTGGTGTCCCTATATTGAAAGAAACAGAACCAAAATAGGGGCACTGAAAAGCAAAACAAAGGCATCAGCATTAAAAACCTTTGGTTTTTAGCAGAGCCAGCTGCTATGATCAGTCCATTACTCTGCCAAAACAGCTGAAGGAAGACTGGTCATGTGTTGTGATCTACAGAAGTCGATCAATCGTGGAAGGCCGAGCAGTGGCAGCTCATTGACCAAAGGGAGGGGCTTCCTCTTGAAATTCTAGGGGTGGTCATCTTGCATTGGTTCATGAGTCACCTGTGCTGATGTATGTCAGTTGGAAAAGAAACAGAAAACAGGGAATGATGCAGGGAGAGTGAACTGGCCTCCCTCAGATCCTGATGGTTTATACTTACTGGCTGGTTGCCTAACTAGAACCCTGAAGTTCGGTGAGTCTTCTCCAGCTAGCTTCCCTCTAGGTATATTGATCCAGGACTTCCATCAATCTCAGCCAGCATGACCACAGTCATTCTGTCACAGACTGAAGAGATTTGTTCTTTAAATCATCTGGAGACACCAGGTTGAGAGGCTGGTGCTATATCAATTGGATTTAGAATTTTACAAGTGCTTTACGGATAGGATGGTGAATATACTAAATCTGGAAGAAAGAGGGGCATCAAATAAATCCTCCCTGATAGACAATCCTAGATTATTATTTTTAAAGAATCCCACAAAATGAATAGCTTCTAAAAATTAACATCTACCTTGAGCAAATTTCTACTAAGCATGGGTTTCTCCCATTACAATCAATGGGTCATAGAAAGAAATTTTGGCAGGATGGTGGTCCAAATTTCAGTTCTTTAACTGGGACATTATTGAGTTTGTTTTTGACCCCTGAATTTTCACAGTCACTAACAACAGCTTGGAAAGATTCAGGTTTTTTAAGTTCAAAAAGTATATTCCTGTTCTTCATTAGCTTGGGTTGTTCAGCAGCATTTGCTGTATCAGAAGGAGACTATTTAAGATTCAAGAATGGGGAATTTGTTTTTCTTGGGGAAGAGGAAAGGCCACATTGGTCAGTAGATCAGGCAACAGCATTCTGGACACCAACTTCGGCAAGGTGGGGACATTGGCAAATCCGTGCCTGTAAAACATGGCAACAAATGTATTCCCTTCATCCTTCCAGCGGCTCTAGGGCAACAGGCCCAGTGCTAACAAAGCAGCCCATGCTAAGGCCAAAATGCCTTCACATCAATTGGACTGGCATCATAACTGTCAGTTACTCGCTTAGTTGGAGGGTGGGGGAGAAAGCGGGGAAGTCTTTGCTTTGTTGCCCTAGGTTTTATTAGATCTTTTTCACCTGTTCTCTTCATAAGGCCATGCTTGCTGTTTTCGAAAGAGTTCAGGAAAAATAATGTAAGAGATCTTGCCGCTCCCCTCTTGCAAGCATTTTAGGGGGTAAGGGCTTAAGCTTCTTCCTCTTTCTTAGCAACTGTGAAAATGTGCACTCTGAATATGACAACCCTGGCAGTACATTTTAAAATCTAGAGAGAAATATGCTTTTTAAGCACCAACACACAGACACAAACACACACATAGACACACACACACACACACAAATCTTCCTTAATATAAACAGCCCTGCAAGTTGATGCACATTTTTCATGGCTAGCAGGTTCTGGGAGCCAGATGGACTCGTGCCATGTGCTTTAAAGCTTCACGTCTCTCTCCTCTTCTCAGCATACCACACACATTTGGGAAGATCATCAGAACCTTGTGAGAAACCCTGTGGCCATCCCATCAGGGATGCTCAACCAGATGCCCACACGAAGCGGCTTCTTTCTCCTTGTCATGTGATGCTGAGGGCATGTTGAAATGCTAGCATGACTGCAGGAATGCGTCAGTAGTGTGTTCTCTAAAGTGGAGAATCTACGGTACATTCTTTTGGAAGAATAAGATGCTGGCATTCCATCCCACTTTAACTGTTTATTATTCCTTCTTTCCTACACTATGGAAGCACTTCTATTTTATATATGTCTAATATATTTAATAGCAACCACCATGGCCCCAATCTGGATCACATTTATAGTGAATGGCTAAGTGTACTCTTTTGAATCATTGGTCTGATCCAGATTAGGTGTTGGTGGCTAATATTTGAATATTTTTAAAAAATGTTTTCAATACAATTCAGTTATTTAAGTCAGATCTGTATATATTATTGCCAAAGTTCCACTTCTTCTGCATTTAGTTAATGCATTTGTCAGATTGGATGAAAAGGTGTTTTTTATTTTATTTTATTTTTGCCTTTGGCCATCCATGCAGATGTTCTCTGTTTTCTACATCAATCTTATGTGCTCATCAGGAAAAATAATTCAGTGATACCCTATGAGGAGGCTGAAGTTCTACAGCAACAGTAGAACATGCTTACCGTAACTTGGCAGTTTCATGTCAATGTTAAACAGAGGGAATAAGACTGATCCCTTAAAAACCCCACACCGGAGGCTCCATATATTTTTTTATTTCCTTTATCTTGGCAAGAAACTAAGAACAGCTTACAACACGCTACCCTAAGCAGTAACCTCTGGAGATTGCTCTTCAGGAAAGGAACAGAAGCATCCCAAAGCTGTGCCCTGTTCAGACAGCCACTCAGTGAGGACCTCATGATCAATGATATCAAATATAGCCAAGAGACCAAAGAATATCAGCTGGAACACATTCTTCTCATCTCTTTCCTAGCATAGATCATTGTAAAGAGAAACTGAAGTAGGCTCAATGCTATACCCTCCTACATTTTACAAATGAAAATTTGGACACCTGTGGCTAAGCAACATTACAGTGTGGCCAAGATGGTCAAAAGTTATTAATGAGGAAGAAAACATAAGCTAGGAGAGACTGCAGTGGTTTCCTTTTGCCTGAGTCTACTGGGAAGGCAAGATTCCACCTCTCTCCTTCTGTCCCCCTCCTGAGTTAATTGGGTGCAAACTACTTTGCACTTTGAACTCATTTTGCAGAAACAGAAGCAAGCTGATATAAAGGGGGGAAATGGAAGGAGGAGAGAAAAACTGGGACCTTTTAAAAGCACCTACAAAGGATTTGAGATGACAAAGGATCAATCAGGACTATACCTGCCAAACTGAGAGAGTTGGAGAGTATTTATTTATTTATTTGTTTGTTTATTTATTTATTTATTGAATTTCTATCCCACAGCCAATGCAGTGTAGTAGTTTGAACATTAGACTACGACCCCAGAGACCAGGGTTCAACTCTCCACTCAGTCATGGAAACCCACTGGGTGACCTTGGGTGTGTCACACACTTTCAGCCCCAGAAAAAAAATGTAGGTTTGCCTTAGGGTCATCATGAATTAGAAACAACTTGAAGGCACACAACAACAACAACAGCTTTCTCCCAAATGGAATCCAGTGTGCAGGATGTCCTGAGTGAACCAGATTCTAAATATCCATTGCTTGGATCTGATGCTTGAATTGTTACCCCAGAATGTGGGTGACTCAGGGGTCCACCCACAATGCCAGTACCTCCATTCAATAGTGGGGAATTATTACTTCAAATTAGAAGGACCATGAGAGGGGGAAAACCTAACAAGATGTTTGACAACAATGCATACAGGGTCTTCTACAGGTAAGAAACAACCAGAGATTGAAAAGTAAACTAAAATGTGTTTTACTGGGGGAATTAACAATCACACACAAGATGGAAGCATTCACACAATCACACTAGGCTAGCTGAAGGACAAGGGACAAAAGGTTGATAATGAAGTTCAGGGTTTGAGTGATAATTACCAATTCAGGCCTTATCTGCACGGGGCGAGGGAATCGCCCCACACCAGTACTCATTGGACCTGTGTGCTCCACCCGCGGGTCCAGGCTGGTCCGGAGCAGTCCATGGCTGCTGCTCCGGGGACGAAGATGGCGGCTTCTGGTTGGTGGATGCTCTCTACAAACCGGTGAAGCTCGCCAGCCTAAAGCCCACCCCTGGCAGATCTGTAGGCTCGCACTGGTGCGAGCCTGCAAATCTGCACCGGAGCGTGGCCGTGGAGTGGCACGCTCCGTGCTTTTGAGAGACCTGTTTTAAGCGGTCTTTCAAAAGCACACTGAATGACCACTTTGGGTCATTCTGGAGCGGGCTGAGGTCCAGAACTACACAAAGTAGTCTGGACTCAGTCCGCTCCCAGGTGCAGTCGTCCTCCCTGGAGGATGCTCTGCACCGTTTTAAAAGCCCCGTGTGGAAAAGGTCTCAGAAAAGCAATGAGAAAACAGCAATGTGACTTAGACTTGTGTCTAAGGGCAGTACAAACTGGGGTTTAAAATGACATAGTGATATTCAGCATTTGATGTACTGTGTCTCAGTGCTCAAAACCAGGTGTTTTTATACCCAATTTCTACCTGGAGGGCATCATGTAAATAGCTTTCTGGCCAAATAAACAATGGAGTTTGCAACCAATACAATGCAGTCTGTTAGATGACAAAATATTGATGGAAGTCCTGACAGCCTGTCAATGTCTTGAGTTCCAGTATTTTGACTGGAGAAGGTTTCAGTAGGAAATGTGCACAGCAGGGCTGCTTGCGTGCTGCACCTGGTCATTTTCTTTGACTATTGTTTTCTGAGGTCAGGCAGTTGAGAGGATTAGCTTAGACTAGAGCCATTAAGTCAGGTTTTCCCAACTAATCCACAGTGAACTTATGACCTGGTCATGCTGAGGTCACCTCTAATCTACTGTTGCACATCTTCCCAGCCATGAGGGCATATAACTTAATTTCATGCCAAATAATATTTGCTAATTAGACCATATCAAAGCATGGAGGTGTATGGCTGCTAACAGAATCTTTGCAGAAACTATACCAAAGTACTGAAGAGCACACCACAAATATAAACAAATCACTGAGTCTTACTGGTTACAGAAATCATGTGTACATTTCATCACAAAAATTGAAACATATGTCTGATAAATGCATTACAAGTATACAGTGGAAGAAGGCTATTAGACAATCACGCCTGCAAAGAATCCCAAAACTAAAATATACCCTTACAATGCTAGAAGTACCAGATTCTAAACTTCTAAACAGGTAATTGTGTTTTTAAAGATGTAACACATTAAGGAGGAAAAAAAACACATCCAGAGCAAGCAGAATAGAACTGAAGAAAGCCAAATACATAAGGCATGCTCAGAATGGAAGTTTTATTCAACTATCTATCTTTAATATGTATCTGCAATTTATAGACCAATAAGTATGAAAAAGATACGCAAGGCAATATTTTATCTGACTTTTGACAAGTAAATTTTCTTTGTGGCTGTTGTTCTCACGTTTGTATGCTGTATTTGTACTTGCCAGGTATTTTCAGTACAGGGATTTAACAGAGATTGCTTTTAACACCTTTCAATTTCTCGTGTGGTTCAATATTTTCTTTTTTTTTTAACTATAGTGAGGCACTCTGTACTTGGCAAAGAAATGTGCATTAAGATTTGGAAAGTTACTTTTGAAAAGTAATTAGCCAAACTCACAAGGTCCTCAAGATTAGTTAGTTCCCATTATAAGTACAATTTTCCTCTTTCCTTTCTCTTATTCAGAAGTAACACTTTTAAAGACACAGACAGCATAATATTATAAGCCGCTGGCCTTTGATAAAAACAAGAACACCTGAGTGGTGAGGCCACAATGCCCTGCAGCTATGAAAGTATCTAAAATAAGTACAGTTCCCTGCAAAATGAATGTTTTTCCTCATTAACTACAGTCATGATGTAACTTAGCTGTGCCTAAGGACTTCTAATATTTATTTACTTATTTATTTGATTTATATCCCCGCATGACTGTTTCCAACAAAAGCTGTTTCCAACACAATTAAAAAGCAATTCCTAGTAAAAATGTAATAAATTAAACATAGCAAAACACAAATTACTCTGGTCATATAATTAAAACATAGGTCTGAACCCTATTGTTAGTTCCAGCTAGTCCCATTATATCAATGGGATATGTTATTAACTAACCATTGAACAGTTCTTTCAATGGAAATAATCTAGCTGGGACTAGTCAACATGAATTCAGATCATAAATTGAGTTAAAACACTGTACTCTGTTTTAACAATAATATCACTTTTTTTTTAAAATCCAACTCATGAATTTATAAACCCTGTTATTAAAATGGTGTTGTATCTGTTTTTAAACCATATTTAAAAGCTCCACTAAAAAGTGTGTCCATTTAAAAAATTCAGTACAGGTAGGTTGTACTGAGTATCAGTTGTAGATTCAAAATAGAAATTGTGTTTCTGTTGTATCAGTTTCCCAGTGGGTAGTTGTTTTAGTCTCTTGCAGCAAAACACAGCAAAGAATGCAGTGGAAAAATAAAGAAATACAGTATACCAACATTTTTATCAGTTGTAGCTCACTTCATTAGATGGCATGAAGCACTGTCTAAAACAGCAGTTTCTCAACCTTTCCTTTACCACACCCCCCCCCTTTAAATATCCAGCAAGACAATAAAACCCTCAAGTGCATCAAACCCTCAAGTGCATCAAATATGTATTTAAAGTTGTTCATCAGGGGTCTCCAGATTTGGAGAGAAAGAAAAATTAGTAAATGCACACACTCCTGTTACATCATTTTTACTGGAACAATTTCCATACAAATTTGTCTTTTTCCTCTCTTTCTGCTTTAAGTGAAAAGGCTCGTAACTTTTTTTCATGTCTTCACAGACCCTCTGTGAGGACATTGCAGTCCCCGGCGGGGGGGGTCCTATGGGCCCCGGGTTAAGAACCACTGATCTAGAATATACAGTTAAAAAAACAGTACATATCACTGGGCCTGGGACTGTACACAGTGAAATAAGGAAATTACATGAAGTAAATACTAATAGTACTGACAAACTAATAAACAAACAAAATTTTTGTCATTAATGTATTGTATTTTAAAGAAATTGTGTTCAGGTATGTACTTTATGCTAGAGAAGGGAATTAACTCCTGCTGAGCTAAGCTTCTGTACTTTGCACTGAATCATTTCATGAGTAATGTAATTGTAACTTTTGCTTACTTGCATAGTTATGGGGTCTGACCTCATAAAGTGCTGAACGTCCGACTGATGCTTCCTGTTCTCTTCTGGGTATTGAAGTGACATGAGGCAGATAGATGAAAAGTAGTTTGAACCATTCTGATTTTTAAAAGTAACTATAAAGTAACAAATTGCTTTTGCAAAAATAAAGCCAATCTCTGGTACAGAACAAATGGAAGACAGAAAGAAGCTACACAAATGCCAGAGTCTTTCTGAAAATCCCAAATCCAATATGAGAAGGAGCAACCTAACCAGTCCTTTGTGTCTAAGCTGGAGGTTCTTCTGCCAAGAGAGGAGGATAGGACTGCTAATCAGCAAAAATATTTATTCTAAATTTTCCCTAGGGCCTTCCACAGGGTTTAGCATAACTGATCATGTACTGTTTCTTATTTCACTTCTGTGTTTCACCAGCACAGTGGAAAATTGAGATGGAATCCTGGGCTTGGGGAATCTGACTTCCAAGAGCCCCTCTGAGCCAAAGCTCCTTCCATAGAAAGAGGCTTTGCAGGGGCTGCGGGTGCAAAGCAGCACAATGGGCAGCTTCCCTTAGCACATTCTTTGTGCCAAACGAAGAGAAGGCCAAAAACCATTCCTGCCTTATGGGGCAATGTTTCTGCTATGAGAAGATAGCCTTTCATTCCCTTAAACTTCAACAGGAAAGATGTCCCCTTCAAGCTCAGTACTGAACTGCTTAATAAAGGTGTCTTCTTTCAGGGCTTTATCACACCAGCCTGTTTTCTTGCAGCAATCGCATTATTTAAGGAAACAAAAACATACTGGCATAGAAACAATCACTATTACACTGCATCTGCAATAACGCTATGCTGCCAGTTAGATGATGAACATTTCCAGAATTGGTCTTCTGCATCATTCCACTGACCCCACCTCCCTTCCCCTGTCCGCACTACCTAGCTCATGCGTAATAAGTTTTTTTTTTCTTTACACACTTTCAGCACATCAGGAGACTTCCCCCTTGTCACCTCAGCATGGTGTTTTCCTGTCATGTTGCCATTTTGGCATTTTGCTCTTCCAGAGTTGTGGTTGGCTGTTTTGCCATAATGGTGTAATTGCCGCATGCACAATTACACCAAAAGTTTTTTAAAAAATTATAAGTGTACAGGGGAACAGAGTAAAAGCAATGTTGTTCACCTGCTGCGCCGTGATGTCGTTTTTGTCCAGGCATCAGAAATTCAATGAAGTTCTGCTTGGGGATAGGGAGGAGGAAAAGGGAGAGCAACACCTACTGACACCACATGACTGCCACAATATCAGAACTGCAGCAGAATGACACTATCACAGCAACACACAATAGTAGAAATTCTTCATTAATGGAGCCATTCACAGATATTTCCCATGAAAGAAAAGACAAGTCACTAACAACGGGAAATGAAAAGTGACAGCATTGTGTGATAACAATAGGAAAGTGACAACATTGTGTGATAAGAGATCAAAAGCAGAACTAAGCCAGTGCAATCATGCAACAAACCAGCATGAGCTAAGGCCCTCAGTTCTACCTAAGTGGTTCAAAAACAGTTAAAAGCTGGCTTGCTCAGAACCCAGGAGATCACCTTGTCTGAGCTACCTCCAAGTGGATAATGCATACCCTCAAACATTTCACAGATGAAAGCCAGCATATGTGTGATCAAGCAGCATCAAAGTGTTGTAAAAACGGTGGCGCATGCGCTGGTAACTTCACGGCTTGACTTCTGCAATGCACTCTACATAGGGCTACCCATGTGCTTAGTCCGGAAACGTCAATTAGTTCAGAATATGGCAGCCAGGTTGGTCACTGGTAGACCTAAAACTGACCTAAAAGATAACACCAATTCTGAAGTCTTTACATTGGCTGTCTATTAGTTTCCGGGCACAGTACAAGGTGTTGGTTATTACATTTAAAGCCCTTTATGGCTTGGGGCCAGCCTACCTGCGGGATCGCCTTCTCCCATACAATCCGCCCCACACACTAAGGTCCTCTGGGCGGAATTTACTGCAGCCAGTCAGAAGTAGGTTGGCTGCAGTTACCCAGAGGACCTTTTCTTCGATCACTCCCAAACTATGGAATGGCCTGCCGGAAGAGACCCGGCATATTACCAGTCTTGACTGCTTTAAAAAAAGCAGTCAAGACTGCTCTCTTCCGACAGGCCTTCCCAGACTAGTACTTCCACCGCCTCCCACCAACTGTCTTGCTGTTCTTTTAATAGTCAGTTGATTGTTGTTCACTGTTAATTGTTGTGTGTTTTAGGGGGTTGGTTTTAGATGGATTGGTGGGTGGGGAGGATTGGGTATGTTTTTTAATGTTTTTTTAATGTAATTAATGTATTATTGTTGTTCGCCGCCTCAATCCATGGGGAAAGCGGAATAGAGATAATAATAATAATAATAATTGTTGTTGTTGTTGTCAAGATGGAAAAAGTTATTGATAAGGAAGAAGAAACAAGCTAGGAGAGGCTGCAGCAGATCTTTCCTACTGGGAAAGACAAGATTCTTCTCCCTTCTGTTGAGCTAACTGAATACAAAGTACTTTTGCACTTTGAACTTAGATTGCAGCAAAGTAAGTGGAGGACAAAGGGGGAAAGTGGGAGCAGGAGAAAGAAAATGGTGACATTTTAAAAAAAAACAGCTGAAAAGTGGGATGGTGGAGGCTTAAGCCATTTCCATACTACACTGTGATAGTGCTATTATTCCACTTTCAACATCTTGTGGAATTCTGGGCCTTGTAGTTTCCTGAGGCCAAAGAGCTCTCTGGCTGGGAATTCTAAATGCCCCTCCCTAAACTGCAAACCGCAGGATTCCACAGGATGTTGAAAGTGGAATAATAGCACTGTAAGAATGTAGTGCGGAAATGGCCTTAATTGGAATAGCCCTTGCCAAACCAGAACAGTTTATGAATGATGCAAGAGATGCTTTAGTTGTCCACTTACCCTCCATATTTGCATTATTTTACTCCTTAACCACATACCTTCTCTTTGCAAATAAAAATGCATGGGAATCAATGTAGGATCATTTTAAAATTTCACTTTTAAAATTTGTGGAAAGCAGAATGCATCTCAATCTACCAGTTGCATCTGTTTCTTCAGGGCTGCTTTTCTGGAATGAGGATGTTGTGTTTTCCCAAAAGGCAATATTTTGTGCTTGAGAAAGTCCCTAAGTTCATCAGCAATCTGCATTAAATTGCTCAAAAGTCGTATCTCTGCTGAATATTGTTTGTACATCGACTGTACCAAGCAACATAGATCTCTGCAACCTTTGTGCCAGGCAGCAATTCACCACATCATCTATATGCTCGTCACCCACCCAGTTGTCTATGTTTTGAATGGTCAATTCACCCATTACCAGAAATTCCTCATCTACCAGAGACATATCCCTGTTACAAAAGGATATCAGTTTATCTGCTGAGGCCTGGGCCCTTTCCAAGTGATCATTTCCCTCTTCCTCAGAGAGGACCTCTACGATCTTAATTCCCCATGATTTAATGGAAAACACAGAAATCATTTCAAAGAAATAGATGTTACCCTGTATACTGGTCCCGGGAGAGACACCTAAATAACCAAACAACAACACACTTTGGGGGAAATTAGCTTAGAGCACTGCTGGCAAAAAGAGAGGCAGGGTAACGCAGCAGGATCCTGTAACCCAATGTTTACGGGGTCAGGCCAAGTCAAGAAGCAAACCATGTTGAAAATAAATGAATGATCTTTATTAAATACAGGCACACAATGTAAGCAACACACACACAGAGATAACTAAGGAAAAGAAAGGTTTGAGTTGGATAGCAGGATTTTTGAGAGGGATAGTTGATTCAGGTGATACGGAACCTGTTCCTGGAGTCTGGAAAGAAGATAGAGAGTGGTTCTGGGGTGCGATGTAGATCAGCATGTGGGGCTCAAGGGAAGCTCACCAGGCAGAGCGGCAGCAAGACGGTCTGGAACTCGGGAGCAATCCGAGGAAGGTCTTGGAATCAGGGGTTTTTATAGGGAGAAATGTAACTGCAGCCTATGCCATACTTGGGGAAGATAATGCGTTTTAGGAGCAGGACAAAGCTTTGGAAAGGTCAGAATTTAGCATGATTGAGTTAAGTCCAAATTGACAAAGAGTTAGCCGGTATGCAAATGCAGAGTGCTTGGCAGCTCAGAATTCAGCTTACCAGGTTGCCTGCTTGGGGCAGGGAGTCCTTTGTAAACAGCGTGCATACATAATGAGGGTGTTTGCAGAGAGGTCTCCTAAAGCAAGGATCTGGCTATTTCTGGCCTGCCTGGGTAGAGAATGGAATGTCCAGCAATTAGTGGCCGCGCCTAGTCTGTGCTTGTTTGGGGGTCTCACAAACACATGGAGAGGAGTGGTAGAAGAGAGCCAAATTGATATCGAAATTATATCTAGGGGTATCTCCAAGTAGGCCTAAACTGCAGTAACATAGATTTCCTCTAAGGTCCTCATTCCCCATGATTTCATAGAAGTGATCATAAAGAACTTAGGCCATTTCCGCACTACACCCTTATAGCACGATTATTCCACTTTCAACATCCTATGGAATCCTAGGGTTTGCAGTTTAGGGAGGGGCCAGACAGCCCCTCCCTAAACTGCAAACCCCAGGATTCCATAGGATGTTGAAAGTGGAATAATCACGCAATAAGAGTGTAGTGCGGAAAATGGGATTGGGATGCTACCTTATCTTCACCAATCTCAGTGCTTTGCTCAATTTTTCCAAGTTAGCAACCTTGGCTTCAAGGAATGAACTTGTACCCTGGAGACCAGGAGCTCACTGCACTGAACCCACACCCCCAACTTCTGTCTAGCAAACAAATTAGTCAGAAGAACCATATGTGAGAAACTGGATAGGTTCCATATATATGATAAGTTTCTACATGCATAGCTGTATTTTATTATTACCATTGTCATCTGCTTTTCTCTTCCTCAGAACTGGGAAATTTACTGGAAAAGGATTAATGTGTTAAGTTAATCAATAAGTTTAGCAAATCTAATTCAATTGTATTTACTCTGAGAGGGGGATACTTTTCACAATTAAGTTTACTTTAATTTGGTGTTTACATTTACCTGACTATGGTGAAAGTGATATCACAATAAAGATGACAGATTCCACCCATTATTTTACTTCTCCCAATACTTGTCTGTGTTTTGAGCTTTGGGAAGAAGCAACCCTCCACATGATTTTTTTTATAAAAAAATAATTCTTTCCGACCCATTAAAAACACTGCTTTTGCTTTCCTTTTCCCTCTCCTTCCCTTAATACCCTCCCACCTTTTAAACTTATTGACCCCCACATAGATCTCAGCAAAATTCCCAGCTTCAAGAATTTCAAGATACAGTTTCTTCTGAGTAGCTTTTATGTGGTACATAGTGTCAAACAAAGGAGGACCATCTGTATGTCAAGAAAGCCACCCAAGCTGTCCTTATTACTTGTGACCTAAACTTTGTAATTCCCCAGCTCTGTGGGAGTAACAAAAAGCAAGAAGTCATTTTTCAAAAATCCAAAAGGACTAGGCTTTGGATAAGGAACCAACTGGGTAATGTAAAATGTTTGGCTCTCTATCACTTTAGTTCATTTAATTGATTAATAACTTAACTAATAGCTTAATTCTGGAGAGACATTAATGCTGGGATTCCAACTTAAGTCAATCATGTTCATTAAAAAGTATCAATTTAATTAAGTTCCCCCCCTTTTTTTGGCAATTTAAGAAGTTCCACCTTAATCCATAACTTAATTGTTTTTAATTCATTGGTTCCCCTTTTTGCTCTTCGTCTTTTATTCCTCCTTTAGTTTTTTTGTTTTTTTTTTAACTGGAAAGCTGAGTTGCCCATGCTTTCCTTGTTCCTCTGCTTAACCCACTTAACTTGAATGTGTCCTTCACTTCCTTTTGTCTGACACTTCACTGCTGGGACCGGGACCAGCTTTGTCACTGAGGTTCCTCATTCCATGTGATAAGCTGGGCTCTCTCACCAGCCTGTCATATTTGTAAGGCTGTAGTTAGCTTCCTCCAACCACAATTGCAGCCAATTAAAGGTGGAAGGCTTCATTTAGGAAACAAGGGGTGATGGGGTTCAGCTACTGATCAGCCCCATCGCCCCTTGTTTTCTAAATGAAGTAGTGCAGAAATAGCAGCCCACTAATGCTTGATGTTTCCATTTGATTTGTGACTCTCTTCTGCTGGCAGTGATCAGGAATAAGAAACGAGAGAGAAGCTGCAGCACGAAAATGAGCTATGCTTTGCAGACCAAGAAGCTGTTGCACTGGAACTTGGAAGTGAGGTGTGCTGTGCTTAACTGGTAAATAAATCTACACACTGATAAGTAGTATAGTAGCTAGCTCTGACCATCTTGGTTAGTCCTGACCAAACCCGAGCCACTTGCCAAATTGGAATTTGATCCCTTAGCCAAAAATGTTCTCTGCTTGCACACCAGTGAAAGGGAAGTAGGTCAGTTGAACCCCTGGAAATGGACTTTTTTAGTCAGGACAGAGAAGAATGGACAGAGAGTTAAGGAACACTTTGAGCTTCTCTAGGAATGTAAAAGGCCAGGTTGTTATGAGCCTGGCACAGTATGCACTTTCTATACTTAAACTCTAGATTTACACTGTGTACTATAAGGTCCTCCAAAGGTCTGTTTTTAAAAACTGCACAAAGAAGTGAATCTTGACTTGACCTAAGGCCTCTATCTGAAGTTTATTTTATGAGATGGGGGCCTAAATAATGAGCACATGCTGTGTATAAATGGAAAGTTAACCCTTCATGTTCTGTTTCCCATTACCTGGGCCTGGACTGTGTCTCTTGTCAGCAGAAAGACATAGAATACTTTTACAGCACTTTCCCAAAGTTCTCTTTAATCTAGGGCCATTCCCCTCTACACTGTTCTAGTGCTATTATTCTACTTTCAATATCCTGTGGAATTCTGGGGTTGCAGTTTACTGAGGCCCAAGAGCTCTCTGGCTGAGAATTCTAAATGCTGCTCCCTAAACTGTAAACCCCAGGATTCCATAGGACATTGAAAGTGGAATAATAGCACTGTAAGAATGTAATGGAGAAATGGCCATGGTCTAAGTATATGATTGAGTGGGTCTGCAACCACTCAATCTTCTGTGTTACTAGAAGAACTGTCAGTCCTCTTATGGATTGATATTAGCTTAAGAAACCAAAGACTAGGAATCAGTGATTGGTTGTTGCAAAGGAAGGGCAGATACTGTGAGATAGTCCCAAGATCTGCACTAGTGGCTTTAAACTTGCTCTCAAGTGACCTGGTGTCAGAGTGGCAAATAGGGTCCCTGTGGCTGTAGTTATGGAAAGAATATGGGTATTCTCTCCAAATAAGAATTCTGTACCCTCAAATGAAATTTACCTTTACTCCCCCAACTCCTAGCATTGCAGTAACTTAAAAGTTCAGCTGAGCATTCAGAAATACTGTTTAGGCATCTGAAGAAAAGAGGCAGGCAAAGAGTTCTAAGTGTGAATGGTTTTTCAATGTCTAGAAATTTAGAGACCAAAGAAGATTCATTTGGAGGGCCCTTTTTGCATGCAGTTTTTTTTTTGCACGAGGGCCCCTTGAGCCCCTTGACGCACTCCCATTCATGCGACGCTCAGGAGCCTAAAGCGGGATGCACACACATTTTCTTATTTTCGGCTCTAAGCTGAAAATACTGCATGGTTGCACAATGCTTGCGGGGCCCTCGCGCACTTATCTGCGTGTGGTGCGCCAAACAAGCTGGCCCAGTCGCGCTTCCTCCCCCCAGCGCAGCCTACAGCTCCCAGACTGCACTGCAGAAGGAAGGGCCCCTCCCGAAACTGCAAACCCCAGGATTCCATAGGATGTTGAAAGTGGAATCATAGCGCTATAACTGTCCAGTGCGGAAATGGCCCGTGTTAATTTCCACTGTAAAGGCAGTACAGAAAATACTATATAAAGCACCATCCAAAAGTGGTGTGTATTCCTGCTACCCTATTTTAAAGGAAACACTCTCCTTTAAAATGAGTTGAGCAACATTGCTTTCCTTCCAGGTGAGTGATGGTGTGAATTTGGAAAGAGCAATGTTAGTTCTGCAAAGTCATACATTTTAATTTTTTTAAGGGAAAAAAAAGCTTTGTGATTTCCTGAGCTCAGCAAGGAGGCAAATGAATTCTGAATATCGAAAGACAGAAAGTGTTGCTGAGACACTGGGGAACTGCCAACTTCAGAAAAGATGAGATGGTAAGTGAAACAGATCTTGGTCTTACTCCACTTGCCTTGTGATGGGATGCCACATTAGGAGTTGATATGAAAATGTTGCTGCTACAGTGTGGAACGGGATTGTGCTAAACAACAGAAGACCATATCTGGTTCAATTTGGTAATGATTATGCCTGGAAGAAATTTCTAATGAAAACAAATATTATCATTCTTAGGATATTAACAATCTTCTATGCATACTTCACTTGGAAGGAACTAACCACACCACAACACACTTCTAAGTAGGCATATATTAGAATTGGAGTCACCATATGGAAACTGATAGCAAGTTTTTAAACTCTACATTTATAATCTTAGAATGCCATCATTTTATGTTGAATGTCACAAATAGTCATCAAGACTAGGAAATAAGGAACAAATAGTCATCAAGACTAGGAACTATGTGGAAGCAATTTTAGGTGCTTTAGCTGCAATCTGATTATACCCCACCATCACACACACACACACACACACACACACACAACTTGCTATAAGGAAACTCCATTGAGCTACATGGAATTATTGACTTCAGAGCAACATAGGGGGGTTATCAACTTCTGAGCAGATATATATTGGGTTGCACTGTTAGTCATTCAGACCTCAGGGCAATTCTAGATTCATAAACTTGAACATAAAAGATGCATCAAACTAGTTCAGTTTGACGTGATAAATATAATAAGGCAGATCTGTATCCTTATCAATGGTGTACACAAAAGCCAGCCCACACTTGCTGATCCCTTTTATTAGACTGTGGCTGATGAGAACAAGATTGGTGTCAGAAGAAAATGAAGGAGGGAAAATGATAAGGAGATCTACTTTGTCACTGAGGAACCCCATACGTTTTTAAAGATCGTAAAAGGTTGACTGGAAAATAGTTTGAAAACCATCATACTAAGGCTCAAACTAGATCCTTTAGATCAGCGGTTCTCAACCTGTGGGTCGTGACCCCTTTGGGGGTTGAACGACCCTTTCACAGGGGTTGCCTAAGACCACCGGAAAATACGTATTTCTGATGGTTTTAGGCTCCATTCCCTCCTTGGTGGTGGTGCGCAAGCGCAAGCCACGCACTTGCATCCTCCTGCCCCCTTTGGCAGGAGCGCGTGCAGCCACAGCGTTGCCACAGCAGGAGTGGTGGTGCGCAAGCGTGAGCCATGTGCTCACGTCCTCCTGCCCCCTGTTCAGAAGGGACGGAAACCGCTGCCCTTCTCTGCTACTGGGAGAACCTCCCGTCTGACGAGCCAGCTTGGGGCAGTGGTGGCAGCACAGGGGGGCAGGCCCCCTCCTCGCCATGGCCCCTGCCCCACTTGCCACGGAGAGGGGTGCTGCAGAAGGGCCGGGGGGCCACGAGACGATGCTTTTCCGGGGGACGAGCTGTGCCCGGCACAAAAGACAAAGGCACTGGGATTCCTCCCCCCCCGGCTAGGGTTGACACTCTGGAAACTTTTCCCAGACTGCCCCCCAGCGGAAACAAGAGCGAAGCAGAAGCAGAGCCTGTGGGGGTTCTCGGAGTTTTTTCCCGGGGGAGACGTGCGGCTCCTCTTTCCCTCCCTGGCTGGAGAGGCGGCCTTTGCCGGAGGGGGAGGCATTGTAGACAATAAATAAATAATCTTATGGTTGGGGGTCACCACAACATGAGGAACTGTATTAAAAGGTCGCGGCATTAGGAAGTTTGAGAACCACTGCTTTAGATCTTGTTATGAGGAACTTGTATTCCTTGTGGTAAACTCATAAATCTGTTTTTCATCACACGATAGAGATGCATGCCTCAGCTATAAGACTTGCCAACTTGTCTCTGAGGAGAGAACAGAAGGCTAGGTATGTTTTGGAGGTCATCCTTGATTCTTTGTGGGGGGGGTTTGAAGGCTTGTTTGGAGGAGTCTTTTGTTTGTTTGGGGCCGTGTGCTCTGCACATGGTTTAAGGAGGGGTGGGAATTCTGCTGACTTGCTTGGGAGTGGAGCTAGCAGCTACTAGAGCCCTTTCCGCACCTTACCTTGTTCTAGCGCTGGGGTGCGGGGATCACGCAAGCAGCCTCTGTCGAGAGGCTCTCCTTTCCCTGCTGCTTCAGCTCTGCACGAGCTGCCTGCTTGCACAAGAACCCCACCTCTTCCTTCTGCAGTGCAGCCTGGGACCAAAAGCACGACTGGCCCGGCTCCAGAGGCTCCGCACACCAGGTAAGTGCGCGCAGGGCCCAGGAGCAATGCGCGATCATGCACCATTTTCAGCTTCAAGCCAAAAATGAAAAGGTGCATGATCAGCCCTTGCTGGCTCCTGGAGCGTCACGCAATTGTGAACATGTCAGGCAGATCGCTCCTCGCAATCGCACCACGCTCCAGGCCCTCTTTCACATGGAAAATGCCGTGCAAAAAGGGCCTAGGTCTATATAACTCCTGCCTCAGTCTTTGGAGCTCAGTCTCTGAGGAAAGAGCAAAGGTGAGCTATGTTTTGGGTGTCATCCTTGACTCTTTGACTGTGGCCATTTCTGCACTACGCTGTTATAGTGCTGTTATTCCACTTTCTTTTTTTTTTAATTATTTTTTATTAAAATTTTTAATAAAAAACAATTTAAAAAAACCCTCTCTGCTTCCAGATATCAATTTCCCCAGTTGAATCTGAATTTAACATTCCATTCCATATAAACATTCCATTTCGTACATTATGTCCATTTTATAACAATCATATACTATTACTTTTAGCTTATATGTAACTATTTACAATTTATCTTTTACCACCTCATTTTGTTTTCCTCCTTTCTCATAGCCTTTCTTTCTTTCCTCCTATTTCATTCTCCTATCCAGTTCAATATCTCTCACCATTCTCTTTCAAAACCCTGGATTGGCTTATTTTTAAGTGAAAAAGTTAACTTTTCTGTCGCTACCATATCCAGGACTCTGAATTTCCATTCTTTTATATCAATATATGTTCCTTCTTTCTAATGTTGAGCATAAGTCAATCTTGCTGCAGTTATTATATATAACAATGTCTTTTGATGAGATCTTATTTCTCTTTGGTTGTTTTCCACTTTCAACATCCTCTGGAATCCTGAGGTTTGTAGTTTATGGGGGGGGCATTTAAAATTCTCAGCCAGAGAGCTCTTTGGCCTCAGTAAACTACAAACCCCAGAAATCCACAGGATGTTGAACGGTGGAATAATAGCACTATAACGGTATAGGGCAGAAATGGCCTATTTTTTTAAGGCTTCTGTGGGGACTTTTGTTTGTTTTTGGCCATGTGTTCTCCCTGAGATGCAATGGCAAGAGATGCTAAAGGAAAAAGACATGCAGCATGGGTGAAATTTCAGGAAGTAGGAACTGCTAAAAGCACAATCACAAACAATTCCATGGAAGAAGAAAAATAGGAAACATCTGAAAAAGCCAATGTGGCTACACAATAGGCTTAAGGAGAAAGTGAAAAGAAAAAGAGCATGTATAAAGAATGGAAGAAAGGATGAATCACCAAGGAAGAATAAAAACGTGTAGCCCTGACTTGCAGGATTAGTGTAAGGAAAGCTACAGCTCAAACTGAGATGAGACTGGCTAGGCAAGCAAGGAGGAACAAAAGGGATTTTGTTTTCAGATATGTTCAAGACAAGAGAGCAATGTAGGAAAAAATGGAACTGCTGCTTAGCAAGAATGGGAAAATGTTAATGGATCACAATGGAAAGACAGAACTGCTCAATACCTATTTTGCTTCAGTTCCCCTGACCCCCCGCAAAAAAAAAAAAAAGAGGACTGTGTGCTTCCATGCATCAGCAGAAACCTTGGTAAGGAATTCAAGTTGCAAATCAAGATTGATAAGTAGTTAGTTAGGAATCACCTAAATGAGCTCAGATCTGCAGGGCCAGATAAACTGCATGTCAGACTATTGAAGGAACTTGCTGACATGCTTGCAGAACCACTTGCCATCATTTTCGAGAAATGTTGGAGAATGGGTGTGGTGCCAAAGGACTGGAGATAAGCAAATGTTGTCCCTCTCTTCACAACAGCAAAAACAAAACAAAAAGAAGATCCAGGAAACTACAAGCCAGTCAGCCTGACCTTACTACCAGGAAAAATATTAGAATGGATTATACAGGAGTCTGTCTGCCAGTATTTTGATGACAATGCAGTGTTTAGTGGGAGCCAGCATGCTTTTGTCAAGAACAAATCTTGCCAAACTGAGCTTATATCTTTCTTTGATCAGGCCTCTAGTTTAGTAGATAGTAATAATGCTCTGGATGTCATTTAACTGGATTCCAGTGAAGCATTTTATAAGGTCCCCCAAGATATTTTGATTAGCAAACACACTAAATATGAAAAGGATGGAAACACCATCAGAAAGATCCACCATTGGTTGGAAAATTGTGCTCAAAGAGTTGTCATCAGTGGTTGTCTTTCAAACTGAAAGGAGGTCTCAAGACATGTGCCACAGGGTTCTGTCCTGGGGCTGACTCTCTTCAAGATTTTTATCAATGATTTAGATGATGGGGTAGAGGGAATATTTATCAAATTTGCAGATGATACAAAATTGGGAGGGATATCACACAAGAGTACAAGGACAGAATTCAAAAGGACCTTGTCAAACTGGAAAACTGAGGTGAAATTAAAAAAATGAAATATAACAGAGACAGATTAAAAGTTCGGCATTTAGGCCACAAAAACCACATGCAGAGGTATAGGATGAGGGATAGTTGTAATACACGTGAAAAGAACATTAGGATTATTGTGGCTGATGAGCTGAACATGAGCCAGCAGTGTGGTGCTACAGCAAAGAAGGCAAATGGTATCTTGGCCTACACTAATAAAAACATAGTTTCCAAGTCAAGGGAAGTAATAGTCCCCCTATATTCTCTGCTGATCAGGACTCATCTGGAGCGTTCAGTTCTGGGTGCCTTACTTTAAGAAGAATGTAAAAAAAATTGGAGGGAGTTCAAAAAACAGTAATGAGGACCATAAGTGGTATGGAGGTCAAAACATATGAGAAAAGGTTGAAGGACCTAGGCATGTTCAGAAGAGAAGGTGATATGATCGCACTTTTTAAATGCCTCAAGGATTGCCACAAAGAAGAGGGTGCAGGCTTGTTCTCTGCTGCCTTGGAAGGTAGGACTAGGTCTAATGGTTTTCAGTTACAGGAGGGGAGATTTTGATGGAACGTTAGAAGGAATTTCTTGATAATAAGAGCAGCTCAGCAGTTGAACCAATTGCCTAGAGAGGTGGTGGAGTCTCCTTTTCCGGATGTCTTCTAAAAGAGGCTGGACAGCTACCTGCTGGGGATGCTTTAGCCCCAGATCCTGCTTTGAGCAGGGGAGGGGCTTGGACCTGATGGCATATGGGGCCCCTTCCAACTCTATGATTCTATGAAACTTTCAATGACCAATCATAAAACATAGTAAACACAAAACATGAAGGTAGGGAAAACCATGCCCTGTGAGAGATATACATGTCTTACCACTTGAGGGATCACCTCTTCTAAAGATGTTTTAAATATATTTGTTTGTCACTTTGTGATGTTTATGTATTTTACTGAGGTAAAGCGTAGTTCTGAGCTTTCCAGACTTTTCATGTTGGCGACACACTTTTTCGACATGCATCATTTCGCAACGCAGCAATTCAGTTTTACTAGCAAACCAGAGGTTAAACTAACCCCTTGTAAGAGATACAGGCACATACATAAATTGTAATAACAATATGTATAGGGACACAAGGTATCTCATGAAAACCTTTCATATATCTTTAAAAATATATGATTTATAAATAACAACATACATGTCCAAGATTGTAGGCAACACACCTACACACTTCAGGCAACACACTAATGTGTTGCAGCACACCATTTGGAAAGCCCTAGCATAGTTCTCATATATTCAATACCTTCATGAAGGACAGAATAATGCACCCTTTTCAAAGAAGATAACTTTTTTTTTAACAAAAATGTAACGTTTGCCAACCCATCTCTCTCTCTCTCTCTCTCTCTCTCTCTTTTTTTTTAATGAAGGTAATCAACTTCATGCGTGGATCAGGATATGGAAAAGATCCATGTGGATGATTCATATGGATGAAATAAAAGGCTGCCTTGGATCCTATCTAGGAAAAAGACGGGCTATAATGTCAGTAAATAAATGTTGTGAGTTGTCCATATTTTCTATCAAATGAATGGAAGTCTCTTTCCCCTCCAAGAATAACAATACACACATGCTGGTATTATTGTTGTCATTATTGTGTGCCTTCAAGTCATTTCAGTATTAAGATTAACCTATTATGGGGTTTTATTGGCAAGATTTGTTCAAAGGGACTTTTCATTTGTCTTTCTCTGAGACTGAGAGACCTTGCCCAAGGTCACCTAGTGGGTTTCCATGGCTGAGTAAGGATTTGAACCCTGCTCTCCAGAGTTGTAGTCCAATGCTTAAACTACTACAACACGCTGGCACTCATGTGTGTGTGTGTGTGTAGACATATATCCTAACACAGAAAGTGGTATTTTTACCTTAAGGATAGTGACAGGAGCAGATGACAACGATGATGATGACCATGATTACCCTCCTCATTTGAGACAGGGAACAGATTTCCTCTACAAAGAATCACATGGGGGTAAAAATAAAAGTTTTAATGTTTATGCCCTTGGAATGTTGAGCTTCTGTCCCTTCTGCCATGTCTTTTGACAGAGAGAATGACAGAATCTTGGAGATATCGGCAAGACATCCAGAGAAGATTGACCAACATGATAAAAGTTCTGGAAACCAATGCTTATGAGGAACAACTTAGGGAGCTGGGTATGTTTAGCTTTGAGACTAAGAGGTGACAGGATAGCCATCTTGAAATATCTGAAGGGATGTCATGTAGAAGGTGGAGCAAGCTTTGTTTTCTGCTGCTCCAGAGACTAGAATGTGAACCAAAGAATTCAAATTACAAAAAAAAAAAAAAAAAATCCATCTAAACATTAGGAAAAACTTTTTTACTATAAGAGCTATGTGACAGTGGAATAGATGGTTTGGATGGTAGTGGACTCTCCATCTTCGTAAGTCTTTAAGCAGAGGTTGGATGGGCACCTTTCAGGAGAGCTGTAGTTGTATATTCCTGCCTGGCAGAAGGTTGGACTTGTGGTTCCTTCCAACTCTAAGAAAACAACTTCTCTGGGAAGGGGTATACTTAAATCATACAAGTATACAAAATCAGGTACAGGAAGAAAAGTGTCAGGTTTCTATGTTTTTGTCAAGCCTGCCTTCTTTTCTTCGTTCTTCTCTCCTCCCTGCCCCCTTGGTCTTTTAACATAAGAGATTTGTTAACGCATGTGTGAAGGAGAAGGTGTTTCTGTTTTCTTTCAACACTGGTGAATTCTGCAGCCCCTCAGACCTAGCTAGCCTCTCTCAATGATAAGCATCTGAGAAAAGACGAAAAGGTACTACCATGACACTGAGTGTAGGCAAGTTGTTAGCCTCGTGTTTCCTTTACTTGTGTTTCACTCTGCATTCATATACACTGAATGTCAATAGATTCTGCCACCTCAGATGTTATACATTGTGTGTCGGAAATGTTCTGGAACCTCAGAATACCAAGTAACAGATTTTTTTATCTGACAGAGAAAAAGAATGAGAGAGAGAGGGAGAGGGAGAGACAGATTCCACAAGGGAGGCTCATCTGGCCATGGTAGTTTGTGACTGAATGAGAGAAAAATGCCCTAGAAGCTATTCATTAGGAATTCACTGGAAGCTCTCAAACAAGCCTGGCAGAAGCTGAAATTGAAGTGGTCTCTGACCTAATTTTCTTCTGCATGAAACATCTGCATCAAGGCACTCTTTGATGTATTCCACTTGGCTCTGTCTACAGCATCGCATCACATGGCTTCAGCATCGCTTCAGCCTTAAAAGACATTTCCAGCCTGTAGAAGGTAATGTGATGTTACTGTTACCCAAACTAATCACTCGATGCGCTCCTGAAATAGAAACAATAGAGGTTCAGCCACATTAGATGTCTCTCTGCTTTGCCGCTGCTGCTGATAGTGCTGCCTCGGCTCCCCATTTCAAACCCAGATCTCTGATATTCATCTCATGTAATTCATCAGCACAACAAGGTAGGGGGATGGCAGACGTACTGAGAAAAATATGTCAGAAGAGACAATGCTTTTTGCATATAGCGGACTTTGCTGTGTTCGCTCCACCTTCACTCCTGCCGTTACCTCAGATTCTATCCTCTTCCTCCTAAATCATCATCACTGAGTTTAGTATGTTAAATATAAAACAGGCCAATGTCAGGAGAAATTATCATGCAACTTCAAAAGGAGGCACGCCTCGGTTGTTTTTTGCTGGTTGTTCTTTGTTGACTGACAGCCTTTTAAATAAAAGCTGTAAGGGGAAGGAAAAGCCTGTATATATTTCCACATGTCTATTCAAAACAGGACTGCTAAATGCAACATCTCCTTATGCACATTTAAAACACAGTATCCTTCTGGGGAGCTCTTGAAACAGGAGTGAAATAAATCAGTAAAGACTGAGGCTGATGATTTCTCTCCTAGGATGGCTTCTGACCACCATTTTTTTAAAAAAAGGGGGGGAATGCCTATGATATGATGGATGTGTGACCTCCACCCCATCTTACTCATCTAAAACAAGTACCTTGTTGCATGTTTCCTAGTAGGGGTTCCTCGGTGAGAGGATCAAAAATGGGGAGATATCTGAAACAGGCATCCTGCCCACCTTTACCAAGCTGGGGAAAGCTGAGTATCTTTTCAGTTGACATATAGTGATGGTTCAACTCAATCTCAAGCTTCAGTTATTTCCCAACTAGACTGCTACAATGTGCTCTCCATGGAACTGCCCTTGAAAAGTTGTTTGGAAATTGCTGCTAATCCAAAATGCAGCAGACGAACTGTTGCCAGATTGTTGCATCTTAGAGACCATGTAAACACTGGTCTTAACTGCACTGGCTTCCCATTTGTTTCCAAGCTCAGTTCCAGGTGCTAGTTTTGACCTACAAAGTAGCTTGGTGCCAGGATAACTGAAAGACTCCTTCCAATGAGCCTGCCTTAAATCTAAGATCCTCAGAGGAGGCCTTGTTACATATTCCATCACTTTGCAAGGCTAGGTTGATCTATACATATGACTTCTTTAGCACCCCAACTGTGGAACTCCCTGCCAGGGGAAGTTAGGCTGCCTTCATCTCTTCCATCAGGCAGCTGAAATGCCTTTGGTCCTTGAAACCTAAAGTGACCTTTGGTCCTTGACTTTTTTTTTACTGTTTGGTTTTAAAGGAGTATTTGTAGTTTTGAAATGTTTTTATCTATATGTTCTTTTAAATGTTTTTAACCATTGCCTTAGGGGCCCTGGCATGCTGAGAAGTGATATATAAATGCCACAAACAAACACAACAAACAAGCGTAGCTGACACTTGCCCGCTCCAAAAAGCATGAATCAACAGAATGACTTAGAACCTGCCCCAGAATCCTCCACATACAGCAACAAAGCAGCTCATCGACTCATTAGTCCATCGTGGGTTCCAGCTTGGAGGATTTTGAAAGCCAGTCTTTGAAAAATAATTGAGACTAAACAGAAACATTGTCAGTGTCTCTCTGAAAAACCAAGGACTTTTGCAAACATATTCAAGTTATTTCCATTACCTTTACTAACGCTTCTATGAAATGCAGCCCTTCCTTAAACTGAGGACTGATAACATGCCTAGTCCATTAGGCCTCATGTAGCCCTCAAGGTCCTGTTTGGCCCAAAGATTCTTATCTTCTTGAAGTTCCAAGAGTGTGTCCTCTCTCTACTGGCTTAAACTGGCTTAAATGTAACCCCTCTTCTGGAAATCCTGCAAACTGTAATGCTGTGAAAGGGGCTAGGGGTCTCAAAGACAGTCTTCTCAGCACTCTCACCAATCTGCAGTTCTGTGGATCACTTGCAAGACAATTAATCTGCCATAAAATCAATGTAGGTGTGTAGTATGGCTAGGACACATCCTAAGGCTACCATACTAAAGATAACTACTTGGTTAGCACTGAACTGCACGTGTCTTTTTAAAGAAAAGATACACATATCTAGTCTAGAAGGATATGGGGACTAATAAAATAGATATGATAAGTAGTAATTTCTTCCGTGCTCTTGTAGTCATAGAATCACAGAGTTGGAAGAGACCACAGAGGTCATCCAGTCCAACCCCCTGCCATGCAGGAACCCACATCAAAGCACTCCTATCAGATGGCCACCCAGCCTCTGCTTAAAAACCTCCAAAGAAGGAGACTCCACCATACTTCAAGGCAGCATATTCCACTGCCGGACAGCTCTGACTGACAGGAAGTTCTTCCTGGGGTTCAGGTGGAATCTCCTTTCCTGTAGTTTGAATCCATTGCTCCTTGTCCTGGTCTCTGGAGCAGTGGAAAACAAGTCCGCTCCCTCTTCAACATGACATCCCTTCAAATATTTCAACATGGCTATCATGTCCCTTCTTAACCTTCTCTTCTGCAGACTAAACATACCCAGCTCCCTAAGCCGTTCTCCATAGGGCATGGCTTCCAGTCTGCAATACTGAACTTTTCCATAGAATGTAGACCCTGAAAACATTACTCATTTTTATTTTTTTTTACTACAACTCTCAGGTTCATCACTGAGGTTAGTTTCTTTAAAGTTCAAACAAAAACCCAGAGCCGATACACCAATCCACTGACATGGTAATCACATGAAACCGCTGGGAGAGATCATCAGGAGGCATGGAGCAAGGTGCTATCAGTATGCTGATGACACCCAGATATCTCTCTCCATGCCTCGGATAATAGCATCAACTAAGGATGGCATCTCGCCTCTAAATGAATGCCTTGAAGCAGTAATGGACTGGATGAGGAAAAACAGACTGAAGCTGAATCCAGATAAGATGGAGGTACTCGCTGTTAAGGGCCATAGGCCAGGTATGGAGGTTTGTCAACCAGTTCTAGATGGGATCACACTTCCCCTGAAAGACTGTGTCCGCAGCTTGGGGGTGCTCTTGGATTCGCTGCTTCAGATGACAGCTCAAATTGATGCGGCAGCCAGGAGTGCCTGCTATCAGCTTCAGCTGATACGCCAGCTGCACCCCTTCCTGGACCTGGAACACCTAAAAACAGTGGTACATGCGCTGGTAACTTCATGGCTTGACTTCTGCAATGCACTCTACATAGGGCTACCCATGTGGTTAGTCCGGAAACTTCAATTAATTCAGAATATGGCAGCCAGGTTGGTCACCGGAAGATCTAAAACTGACCACATAACACCTATTCTGAAGTCTTTACACTGGCTGCCTATTAGTTTCTGGGCACAGTACAAGGTGTTGGTTCTTACCTTTAAAGCCCTTCATGGCTTGGAACCAGCCTATCTGCGGGATCGCCTTCTCCCATATAATCCGCCCCACACACTAAGGTCCTCTGGGAGGAATTTACTGCAGCCAATCAGAACTAGGTTGGCTGCAGTTACCCAGAGGACCTTTTCTTCTATCGCTCCCAAACTATGGAATGGCCTGCCGGAAGAGACCCGGCATATTACCAGTCTTGACTGCTTTAAAAAGGCAGTCAAGACTGTCCTCTTCCGACAGGCCTTCCCAGACTAGTGTTCCACTGCCTCTCATCAACTGTCCTCTTGTTTTTAATTTGTTTTAATAGTTAATGTGTTTTAGGGGGTTAGAAGGGTGGGTGGGTGGGGAGGATGGGGTACATTTTAATGTTTTAATGTATTTTATATATTGCTGTAATGCTGCCTCGATCCATTGGGAGAGGCGGGATTATTATTATTATTATTATTATTATTATTATTATTATTATTAATATTATTATTATTATTTAGTTGCCACTGCTGCTAGGGACAAATGTTATTCCTCCTTACAACTTATGTTGGCTTCTGATTCTTAACTGCTGGAAGCATAACGCTGGCTTAGAAGGGATGTTATATGGTCATCCTGCAAGGCAGTCCATACATTCTCAATATTCAGTGTTGGTGGTCTTTCCAGCTTAGCTTTGGGGGGTTGAGATGTCCTGAGCAGGTCGTGTTCAGGACAGAGCAGACAATTAAAAAGCAAACAGCAGAGCAGGGTTTACTCATAAGGCAAGAGCAGGGAAATGTCCAAACAGAGTTTAGGTTCTGAAGCAAACAAATCCAAAGAGCAAATCCAAGTTGTAGTCAAACAGGCAGAGGTTCAAGGTAGTCCAGATGCAAGAGAACATAGCACAGGGCTTCCACAACTATAAAGATCAGTTGCTGACCCTGAAAGGAAAGGGCCAGCAGGCAGCTTTTTATCTCCTGACGCTATCACCACAGGTGTTTCTTCATTTGGGCTCATTTGTTACATAAACGCACTGAGCGATGAAGTCCTCTCTCTGACATCGTCTCTCTTGCACGGTAAGCGTCTGTGTTGTCTCATCCTCTGATATTTGTTCCCCTTGTTCAGGCCCCTGCTGTTGCTTGTTATCTTCTCCTGAGCAAGCTTCTGGGGAAAATCCTGCCTCTGGGGAAACTTCTGCCTCGGATTCTGAATCCTCCTTCTCACTGCCAGGGTCTCCAAGGCAAGGCATGACAGCCAGAGCTATGTGTTTGCGATGCTTCCTGCCCCAGTGCAGCAATGGCAAGTGCCCAACTGCACTGTGGAAGGAAGGAATTCCACTCCCTTCCACAAGGAACAAGCAGGTGTGGAGGGGAGAGTTGCTGATGTGCTCTCTTCTGGACTGCATTTGCAGCACCACAACGCGGGAGAGTGTCGTCATGAGGAAAGGGTATCAATCTATCGATCTATAATATGGTCCTCCTCTACTTGTTATACCTTATCAAATTCTACCTTATCAAGTATGCTTGTCTTTTCTAGTGAATCATGTCTTCTCATGATATGCCAAAGTGGCATGTGATATTAAAGAATTCAAGCATGTGCAAGATGAAAACTATGGGCTGGAATCTTGTTGGTTTGTTACGCATGCATAAAGACCTTTGTGGCTGTGCTTGGACATTTTTGTCCAATGTGGAATACCCATATTCAGTTCAAGGTTGCAGAAGAGCTCTGAATGGGCACCATTGTGCACAGTTGTACATTGCACACCAAAATGCACTGACGCTCATTGCATCGGCAGATGCACATGCATATATTGCTGTGCATTTGGTTATGCAATGACACGGCACTGAGCAACTACTACATATGAGGATAAAGTTATGCTCTCTCTCTTGGCATAGAATCTCAGCCATGACACGTTATAAATGACTTATGAAAGTGTATTTGTTTATACAAGCTTTCCCTGGCTCCTAAAACTGACTATGAAGTTAATCTGTTCTATTGCTTTGCTTTTCATATTATATTATAGATGTGTGTCAGTTGTGGGTATTATGCTATTTTGCACGTAAATCCTGTAGAGATTTTATTTTATTAAACAGCATGTATGCAAATGTAATAAATAAATAAATATAAGCTCTCTAAGACATTCCTTCTCTCTTTCTGCACTTTTGCACATAATAGCATCATAAAATTGATTCATTTTCTTTGGAACCATGCATGTGAATATTGTGAAGCACATCAAGCTACTTTACACACAATACCTGTGTTGAAAGAAATGCATTAATGGTTGATAATTATGTTCAATATTTTGTTGTTATTGGCTACAAAACCCTAAAAACCTCAGCAATTTGCCTTTTCATGCACATGACCAGTTGATGTCTGAATAGGGTTACCATACCATCTGGTTGGCTGACTTTCCACCATTTTTAGACATGCTTTCCAGTGGCTGTTTGGACCATCATCTGGCCTAGATTCTAAGCTTTTTTTAAAAGTAAGTTTCTAGGCCTTGTAGGAGATGAATTATGAGGCAAAATGTACAGTCACTCTTTCGTCCCAATTATTTTGGGAGAAACAGTTCTGCACCTATCTGCCTTTGAATGTTATTTAGCCAATGATTCAAATCTCACACCTATGGTTGACATTTGTGACTAGTTTTCTCTCAGTTCTAGTTTCTAGTTCCCTGGGTCAATGATACTTCTTGGATGAAAGTTCATCTGGAGTCTGTTTTACTCCAGCAATGGATCCATTGGAGTGAAGGCAGAAGGATGCAACAAAGCATGGTAAAAGTTGCAGTATAATGATAGTATCAACCTGCCAAAAGAAGATTGGAGATACAGCTATGGCCGCAAAGGAAGAAAGTATAGCATAGAGACAAAGTAAAGCAAACTAGGGAAAGGGGGAGGAGGTGCAGCAGTTCCATGCAAGATGTAAGACAAGAGAGGTATGGCAGCATAAGATGAGGGGAAGGAGGGAAGAGAGGGAGAGATATGCTTCTCTTCCAAGGACCAAGAGAATACAGCACAGCAGGGTGTGAGGAAGGGAATGAAATGCAGCTGAGAAATGAAAGAGACAGGCTATGAAGGAATGACAGAAGTCAAGAGAGAGGAAAGCAGGGAAGAGAAGGTAAGAGATGCAACACAAGGTTACAAGAGTGCAAGGAGGTGTGATGTCTTCGTCCTCATCTGCTTCTTCCTCTGGAATCAGTTGGCAGTCAATTTCAAAGGTTTCCTGTGATAAGTTTCATGGATCAGTTTTCAAAAAGGGTGCTATACTAATCTGATGAGAATATAACTGTTCTTGATGCATAAGATGCAGTTTCCTCTATGTTATGGCTTCATCCCCCCCCCAGCTGCTCTAGACAAGAGCCCTGAAGAGCCTCTTGTTACCCCAAAAGTGGGTGACTCAAGAGTCAATGCCAGTACCTGCATGTGACAATGGGGAATTAATGAGCTCAAATTAGGAGGCCTGTGAGAAGGAGGCAACCGAACAAGATCTTTCCACCAATGTTTATGGGGTCTTGCAGGAAAGAACCAGCCAGAGATTCTGAATAAGCTAAAATGTGTTTTATTGAAAGATTCACTCACTCATGCAAAAGATCCAAACACTCACACAAGAGCTAACCAAAGGATAAACAGAGGAAAGTTGTGGATAGAGGAGTTTTCACGGCAATAATTATTGATCCAGAGAGCAGCAAAGAAAGCAGTGATGTGGTCTAGACAAGCACCTAAGGATAGTACTTGTTTGGAAATCGAAGTGACAGCATGGTGACCAGTAAGCGAAGTACTGCACCGAACCACTCAAAACGGAGCGTTCTTCTACCCAAAATTTATCCTGAGGGTATGGGTGCGAATGGCTCTCCCGGCCAAGTGGACAATGGGAGTTGAAATTTGGACAATGGGGCCCAGGCGGGGTTAATGGTCTTAGTATTTACACAACAAAGAGGTAATGGTTGTCATAATAGCTCTGTATTGTGGAGAAGTTTGTGGGACAATGTTGGGAAACATCCAGGTGTGAGTGAACAGGGTTGAAACAATCATTGTTTTGATGGGAACTTCCCTCAACCATTGTATGCTCAGAGATGTTCCAGCTTCAACTTAAGCCTATTATCTCTGGAGTTGTTTGAATCTGCCTGACAATGATTTTGGCTACTCCTAGAGGGAATGTTGGCTCACCTGCCTTGCAATCACATGTGTTTAGTCAGTAATTTTCCTCTGCAGAGCTTGACCTTCCAGTCACCTCAGGTTCTGTTTTATATCAATGTCAATTAATGTATTTGCCAATTAAACCATATTAAATCTGGGTGGTGCATGGGCCCATAACATTCTTTTGCTCTCTTTGAGTACTTCATGGTGTAGGAAGAGGCTTTAGCACCTTCCTGCACCATGAAGCCTGCACATGTGCTACTAGATTGCAAAGACAATGAGGATGACAACTAGGGGTGTTACATGCGCCCCCAACACCACAGAATTGCCCACCTAGGGACCTCTGGAGGGTTCAGGCCTCCAAGAGCCTGAGACAGTGAGAAAACAAACAATACTTTACAAAATAAATGTTCGTATTTTAACAGCACAGAGAGTAACTACAATGCCTGTTACTAAACTGGGGGACAGGAAGATCTGATTGTGCATTTTTCCCTGTTCCTAGTGTTAGTTCTCAAGAGCCCTAGCTTCATGTGGCCAAGAGAGAAATACACAAAAAACCTGAATTCTTTAAAAAGCTTTATTTGTGTGTGACATTCCTTTGCATGCAATAGGCTCTCATTTTAGCCCAAGCAGTTTTCAGACATGAGAAAAAAACAGATGTTTGCAAAGATGTTCTTTGAGGGTAAATGTTGCAAAGAGTGGTATCGTGATTTGAGTGTTGGACAGGGACACTAGAAGAACAGAGTTTAGCTTCCTGCTCAGCCATGGAAACTCACTAGGTGACCTTGGGCAAGTCACACTTTCTCAGCCTCAGAGGAAGGTAATGGCAAACCTCATCTCAATGAATCTTGCCAAGAAAAAAACATGATAGGATGGCCATAAGTTGCAGCTGACTTGGAAGTACATAACAGCAGAAACAGCAAAGTGTTGCATGTGTCAGGCAACTTCAGCAGCATCTCAAACCATTTTTCAAAATATAGGGGAAGTGTTAAGTTACTCTTGACTTTATCTTAAAATCACCACCTGGACAATAAGCAAGCTTCACGTGGAACTTCAGTGCCATCCATGCTCACAACACTACTGCCAAATCCTCCTCCTCCTCATTTAAATTATTCCCTCCTCAGTCCTCCAAATAACAGAACAATGGATTTTGCAAGGTGAAACTGCAACAAGGAAGTAATGAGCAATAACCAGGGGCCATCCATCTCATAAAAACTGTACTTCTCTCCATCTAGCCAGTAGCTATTGAGGGAATGCTGAGGGTAGCAAGGGGAGATTCTGTTATCCTGACTTCTGGGGGTCCTGTGGGGAACACCTTTGATTCACTCCAAGTTATAAAGGTTGGGGAAATTAGCGGAGCAGTAGCAATAGCAAAACAAGGGTGCAGAGTAACCCAGCAGGATCTTTTACCCAACTTTATGGGATCAAGCCAAGCAACAGCCAGACAAATGTGCCAAATAAATGAATTTTATTAAATGAATGTAGTATCACACACTCATGCACCCATGCGCACAAGGACTATTGGGGAAAAAAAGAGGTGGAAAAATAGACAGGGGATATAGCAAAGAGAATGTAGAGGCGGCAATACTGCACCTATCTTGAAGTCTTCGGTCCGGGAAATGGTGAGAAGAATGGAGCTCAGCAAAGAGACAGCTGAGGGGATCACTCAACTAACAGAATGCCGGTCTGCTAGTGTGGCAGGAAGTTCTCTGAAGAGACTCTCAAAAACTAGGACTACTTATAAGGCAGAACGTACCTCGAGAGGAATGCCAAACAATGGCATTCAATTTGTATTTTAACTTGGTCATTGCATGATTGGTTTATCCTGGATTGCAAGTGTTCAGGGTTGCAGTTGCAAAGGGTTGCAGTATAAGTTTATGTAGATGGACTTCATAGGATTTTTCCAGAATCACAGTTGCTCAACCTGGGGAAAATGCACTAATCCCCTCAAGTTGGCTACTCTTGGCTGAGGACCCTTTGTTTATGTGGATTTGCGCAGCCTGAAGTCTCCTTGGGCTACATGACTGGGGATTTTTCTGGTCTTGACTTGTTTTCAGTTGTTTGACCTCTGTGTCTACGTGCCCATCCGGGCAACCTCTCTGGCATGGTGGGCATATCTCATACCAAACTTATAGTCCCCAGGATAGAGTGTGCCAGTGGGGTAACAAACCATCCTGTCCCCATCTGCCACTCTTCCTCATGAATATTTGCAGGGGTATGTATATACGTGAGTGAGAAACAAGGAGCATTTAAAAAGTTATTTTAAGAAACAAGTTACAATTTCTATTCCAGGGCCTAAAAAAATAATTATAATTGCAATATTTTTTTAAAAAAAGTCCTTTCCTTTCTCTTTTTCTTTTCCATTTTCTCATAACAGTTATGTTTTAATTTTTATTTTTTTTTATTTTTTAAAAAATGCAACAAGCCTTATGGCTTATGGTACAAACACACCTATATAATGAGGCTATATGCATCTTGCAACTAAGAAGTAACTGAAATAGCTAACACTTGCACTGGAAAAAAGAATGAAGCTATCCACTGTTACATTATAATTTAGCTATAAAGTAGTTATGCCCTATTGAAAAAGAATTCATTAAAAGTAACTTGTTGCACCTAGTTCCTTCCAAGGTCTTGGAGTGGGTGCTAAGGGCAAGCCCTCAACTCAGTACTATATCCAGCCCTTGGGGACAGAAATTGCTGTCTTAAAAATAAACTTATGAGCATTGGCATTAATCTGTTTTATTACTGAAAGCTAAAATGCCACATATGTGTCATTTTCTTGCCCTACTTACATTCCTAAGCAGTGACTTCCACTAAATTTTAACCATCATGTCCACCTCCTCCATTAGTGGTTCCATCAAGGTCAGTTTGCATTGCTGGGACTTCATATTTTTATGCACATAGGCTTGGGCTGTACAATATTTTGCAGCAGTTCAATGAAAGCTGAGAAAGATAACAAAAAAAGAACATCTGCATAATATGAGAGAGGAGGGGAAAGAAGAATTCTGGATATGGTTCAAGAATTCAAGAATCAAACCACTGTATCTTAAGAGTTCTTGGCAGTGAAAGTTAATAAACCAGCAGCATTTATACCAAATGTGCCTTTTGGCTGCATCCTGGTGAATATTAGCTTGTTCTCTCAAAAGAAATTAATTTGAAGTGTCTAGCTAATATTTTGCTGAACTTAATTCAATTCAAGTTTCCTTGAGACACTATTGGTAATGTCTCATTTTTTAATAACTTGTCAGGTTCTATGATTGATCCGCTGCATGGCGTTCAACAGGCATAACTTTTGAAATATAGCAAGCTGCATTTTTTGTTTTGCTGTTTGCACAGAGGCACAGAGCTTCAATGGCATGTCAAGGGAAGAGAGGTGCCAATCCTAATAATGAGCTAGTAAAATTCCAGATCAAATGCCACTGCACAAAAGGCCCTGGTTTTGGTATAACCAAACAGGATGGGTTAAAAGGGGAGACACTAGAACAAAACCTAAAACAATTGTCTCAAAACCTTGGTATGCTTCAGTATTTCTGGGATCTATAGTATTATGAGATCAGGGTGCCATCATGGCCTTCAGATGTGAGGAGTCAACATTTCATTGTTGTCTTTGAAGTCCTGGAGTAATAATCAAAACTCATTACATACATAAACAGTACAAATTTTATTCTTCAGTGGTTTCTCCCCAATTGTTCTAACCTTTCCAAACACTCAACTGAAAACCAAGGATGAACCATCTACACTTAACCAGTGTTACCCTGATTTCTGGGGGTCCCATGAGGGACACCTAAGTGCGCTCCAAATTATACAAGTTGGGGAAATTAGTCAAAGAGCACAAGCTAGAAATACGAGAGGCAGGGCAACGGAGCGAGATCTTTTACCCAATGTCTACAGGGTCAGGCCAAGTTAAGGAGCAAACAGAAGTAAAATAAGAATTGTTGTTTTGTTAAAATACAATCAAACAAATGTATGCAGCATACTCACACAGATAACTAGAGAAATAAAGGTTGGAGCTGGATAGAGGGACTTTTAGAGGAGGTTTTTGGTATGTGTAATACTACACCTGTCCTGAAGCCCGGGTAGTCTGAAGCAGAAGTTCATAGATATGAAGTTTCTCAGTACGTGGGACTGAGGGGAAGGCTCGCCAAGCACAATGCAGCAAGGTGGGATGGAAGTCGGGAGCAATCCGAGGAAGCTCTCAAAGTCAGGGGTTCTTATAGGGGAAAATGTGGCCATAGACTAGTCCGTACTTGGGGAAAACAATGAGTTTCGGGCTGGAGACAATGCCTCCGAAAGGTCAGAATTTAACATGATTGAGTCAAGTCCGAATTGTCAATAGAGCAGCCAGTATGCAAACGCGGAGTACTTGACAGATGAGTATTTGACTAATCAAGCTGCTTGCTCGGGGCAGGGAGTTCTTTGTAAGTAGTGTGTATACATAATATGGTACTTGCCTTGAGGTCTTCTGAAGCGGCGGGTCAGCTATTTCTGGCCTGCCTGTATTCGTTTGGGATGTTTCAGCAATTAGCGGCTGTGCCTGTATGCGAGCCTGTCTGGGGGCCCCTCAAGCACATGGAGAACAGAGGGGTATAGTAGGCCAAATTATTGAAATCAAATGATATCTAATATCCCACAAATCCGGGCTAGAAACTGCAGTAACACCAGGACATTTTAATAAATCTGGCCTGAATCAGGGAATGGATCAGCCATAGACGTTATGATTACAAGCACCAGATTGACAGAGACCTGCTCTTCCATCTGTTCAAGAACATCCAGGAGCTTTGAGCTTGGGAAATGGCTTTAAAAAGTACTAGTTATAGTAACTTATTTTTCTGAAATTAAATAGACTAATAAAGGGGAGAGCAGATAGATAGATAGATAGATAGATAGATAGATAGATAGATAGACAGACAGACAGACAGACAGACAGTTAGTTTAGAGCTCCTTGAACTAATGGTGGGATATACATGTAGAAAACAAAGGTATTCCTAGGAGGAAAGAATCACCTGATGCAAAATTCACAGAATAGACAATATCTCCACCAGCCCAAACCGCACTTCTGATGAAGAGAAACACTACACCTGGTGAAACCCTGCCTTTGACACCATTCTTCAAGAGACATCTGGCAAGCTGATAGCACGCAGGATGATCACAAAGAGAAAAACCAACAGCAGCAATATGGTAATCTTTGAATGTTTTCCCAGCTATTTCATTGACAGTCTTGTACATTTGTCAGTCAGCACTGATGACTGTCTAGCAAAGCAGCTTGTGGAGGCAGAAGCTATATTTTCTGGGCAGTGCTCTGCTGACTTCCTGACAATCAAGGGCCTGCCCCATTGTGCCTGGATGCAAAAAGGTATAACCAAATCCATGCCCATTTGATTGCCTGAGCTGAAGTCACTGTTTGCCTGCCTTGAAGAAGATAATTTGTCAGCATCAGCTGCTCTTTCCTCAGGGGCATACTGGTTATTATGTTAAGAGGGTGCGTGAAGAATGTTTAATGGCAGTGGAATGAATATATATGTATACATGTATGTGTGTCTTACTCTCTCAGCCTCAGGGGAAGGCAAAGGAAAACCGTCTCTGAACAAAACTTGCCAAGAAAATCCTGTTAAGGTTGTCCTAAGTCAGAAACAACTTGAAGACACTCAACAACAACAACAGCAAATATATAATTTGTCTGAATATTATCTGTACCCTTCTCTCTCTTAACATGCACAGATGCCAAGAGCTCAATTATTTCTGCAGTCGTTGAGAGCCGGTTGTTGGTTGGGGAGCTCATTCTAGAACCATCAATGAAAAGAGAAGGGATGGGCTAGGACAAGGGATCAGGGTGATGACTGTTATGAATTTATTCTGTTATGAAACACAGAATGGAAATACGCTCCTGCATTCCTTTTAGCTTCAGAGTCCCCCCAAGGGAAAAAAAAAGGAACAACTTGGCAGAGTTTCAGTGGGCAGATTTCTAGAGTGACACCATGTCTAATTACAGACAAGGTGGAATGAAAGGCTGTAGGACTCTCTCTCTCTCTCTCCAGTTCAAGAGGAGTGTGGAGGGGTGGGGAGGTGGGGGTGAGGGAGAGAGATGTGGTGTCCTCCGAATAAGAAATGAACAGACTGACCTTTTCAGAGCTGCTGAAAGAGAAAACCAGATGTATTCCTCAAGAGTCACTATGACTGAAGGGTGATAAAGACTTTCATTGTGCACTTGAATAAAAGGAAAGCTAACCAGAAAACAGCAGCTGATAATAGTCAGGCCAGGCTGTGCTATTGTGCAACTCACAAATGTTCTGCCTTGGCCTAGACCACCACGGCTGGTCTGTGCAGCACAAGACTAGATTGTAAAGAAAAGGGCCCTCCCTTCCCCCTCACCCCTGCCCTCTCCTAGTGAGGTTTTCAAGCAAATACCAGCAATTATACGAGTGCAGATCTCCGCCTTGCCACAGTTCTGAAGAGGTTTGTGGGGTCTCTCCCTTGGTTTGTTTCATTTCTGTGAAATCCAGTTTGAAAATTCTCCCATATATCTGTAAGATAAGCACTAGTGTGGGCCCCAAGTTGAGCTGTGTTAAGCATCTCCCCTCCACCTTCTAAAAAACTTTCTAGTCTTCTGGCGATCTCTGCCTGTTGTACTTTCTGCCTACCTTCAGTGAGCTATAATATTTAGGGTGATGAGGGGGAAATGCGATCCTTGTACAAAGGGCGAGATGCAGAAGGATGGGAGAGTGGGAGTCTTCATTGGTTAAGCAGTACAGTATAAAAAGAAAGTCAGGTTTGAAAGGAGGGGTCTTTGAGTGAGTGATGTATGGACGGGACCACCCAACTCTTTACAGAGGAGCACTTGTCAATGCTAAATTATGGGGCAGTAGAAGAACAGGGGAAGAAGATGACAGGCAGAGTCCCATTTAAGGTTAGTTAAATGAGACAAAACGAATGCTGCCTTTGATGGACGTAAAGCAGACTTGCCATGAGATAGAAAGCACATGCAAATATCTAAGCTTGCTTTGGCTTCTGTGGATTCCATCAAGACTGCACTCATCTTTGAGTTTTGACCCTCCCTGCCCCCTTCTCCAGCAACCAAAGCGAGTTGTAGCCAAGCCTGTGTTGCAGCAAGGAAGGTAACTCCTGTTTGGGAAATGTGGGAAGATGGAACAAAACCAGATATGTCATGAGAACAAGCCCAATTTACAATAGCAGAGGAAAACTGTGCATCAGCCAGGTCTAGGTTATTCTTGTTGAGCAGTAGCATTCTTCTGCTTGCAGCTCTTACAACAAATGCTTCTAGTTATACTAGTCCTTACACAACTGATTCATACACTCCAACATTTTGTAAATGAAATCTGGGATCTGTGTAACCAAGCAATATTAGAGTGTGGTCAAGATGTCAAAAGGAATCATAGGCCCTTTCTGCACCTGACTTTTTCATGGTGGTGTCTGGTGGGGATCGTGACAGTGGCTCTGCCAGAAGGGGAGCACAATGGGCGTGCTGACTCCACAATGAAGGAAGCATGATGGCTCCACCCCTTCCTTCCGCAACATAGCTGGGGACTTTCCTGGCTGCACTGGGGGAGGGACCGCAACCATTGCACTTCCAGGCTTCTGCATGACAGGTAAGTCCACTATGGTGGTGCAATCACAGGTCATTGACAGGAAAACCCATGATTGCACCACTTGGGGAAGGGAGAAGGACTATGATGATTTCACGCAGAACTATAATTGCGGTCCCGTCCTTCTCTCATCCCTATGATGAGTTGGGAGGGTGGCGTGGAGAGAGCCTTAAGCTAAGAGGGGCTACAGCAGTTTATAGCAGCCCAACAAGAGGGGTAAGATTCCTCCCTGTCCTTTCCTTTCCCCACTTTGAACTCAGTTTGCAGAAACTGAAGTAAGCTGACAACAAATGGGCCTACTGCTTAAAACAGCAATGCAGTTAAAAACATACAAAAAGTGAACATTAACATGGAATTAAACTGATCACAATATTAAAACATTTCAAATCTCTATGTAAAAGAGCAAAATGCAATTAAAAACTTTAAAAAGCTCTTCAAAAATACAGTTTAAAACAATACAGCAGGCTGTAGCCCATTCTTTAAACATTTTCTGTATTTAAAGCCAGTCAGAATAAAAATAGTTTTGTCTGCTGATAGATGGACAGCAGAGAGGGGTCATTCTGCCTTCCCTGGGATGCTATATACTTTTTTGTTTTAAAGGTACATGCTAAATGCAAAGAATCATTTAACATTGCTCCTGTTTGGCTCTGAGGACTTGGATGGAAGATCCAACCAACCAACCATAATTATTTGCTATGTGCCTTTAAGAAACCTCTGACTTCAGTTGATAATGTTGTGGTCATTGTTATCTTTTATTTATATAGTGCCATCACTGTACATGGCACTTTACAAAT